>PVKM010029002.1:0-18004 GCA_004027735.1 Carollia perspicillata
TTTTACATGTGGGGGAAACACAGAACCTGAAGTGTGATTCAGCCCGCTTAAAAAGCCAGGCTTGGGTTTTTTAAGGGACTCAGCTGGGCTGGCTTGGGACATCTTGTCTCCCAGGATGGACACTGTCTCAAGACGCCCGCCTACTCGCCTTCTGTCTGGGATGCTGACTGTCCATCTCCCCAGCCTCTCAGTCTGAGAACTCGCATCCTTGCCGCACAGAGTAAGGACCAGCTAGAGCCAATCAGTTGCTTGAACACGCCGCCCACGTGCTGCTAGCCCGCTCCAGGGTGTCCCGCCTGGAGCCACCCCCCGTTGGAGTTGGACTCTTTGCACCCTTCTGTCCTTCTGTCTTTCCCTGTCTGCCCCTCTCCCAGCATCTTCGGATCCTTGGAGGCCCCTCCCTCCTTGCAGACTGCCACCCTTGGGGTCACTGCTTAGGGATCTGTTCTCCACAGCTTCACGCCTTTGGGGACAAGGAGGGCAAAGTACCCTGTTTCAGGATCCAGAAACTTGTATGCCAGTGATCCAGGAGGGGATGGGCCTCCTGGTAGCTGTAGCCCAAACCGTGGCTGTAAGGGCTTCTAAGTTCCCTTTCGACCTAAGACCCTCGGTCTGACCCACATCTCACGGGCAGTGGCACAAACCTCGGAGAAGATCACCAACTTCCTCCCAAAGTGTTTAAGGATTGTATGTGGGCTTATAGTGGGCACTGCCCCCAGGGAGACCCTAGTGGAAGGCCACTGCCTGGACATGGCAGACAGGGGGCTGATTTACACCAAAACTAAAACGAAAGGGGAACAGAGGTCCATTCAGTGTGTATGTTGCTCCAGAACAGCCCTGCCGAGAGGTGGGACTCGCCGCCACCCAAACCAAGGCCATTCCGTCTGGACAAGGCTCTGGCCGAATTCTCTCTCATACGGTGGGCTAAGGTCTGTCTCCTGGAACACTCGTCTGCTGCTCATTCTTCCCTCTCCATCCACCAACCACCTGCCTGCCCATTCAGCAATGCATCCGTTTACACATCCTCTTATCCGTCCAACTACCCACTCATCACTCTCTCCATCCAAACACCTGCCTGTTCATCCATCCACCCAGCCATCTATCCACCGGCCTGTCCATCCACCAGTCAACCCGTTCATCAACCCATCCCCTCATCCATTCATTGCCCACTCACCCATTTCTTCACCCGTCTGCTCACCCACCCTTTCACCAGCTGTTCCAGCTTACCCATCTGTCCACCCCCCACCCAGCATTCACTGACTATCTGCCACATGCAAGGCCGAAGCACAGACACAGGGATGGGGACTGGCTCTATGTGGTGCAGGTGCAGCACAGGCAGGAGGGTGAGAGCTCAGGCTGGGGCTGGAGCCAGACGGTAACCGCCTGGAGGGCTTAGGAGCAGGGACTGTGCGGCTGGCTCCGGTGAGTTCTAAACGGGCAGTGGGGCCCCAGCACATACCCAGCCTCGCTGGAGTTCGCTGTATTGGTGGTTGCCACTTCCCGCTTTGGTCTAGGGAGGGCTGAGGCCTTCTGGGAAGAAATGAGCCCAGGTGATGTAAAAGGTGCTTATCGTGATGGATGGGGCTCAGTTTCCTTATCTGTAAAATGGGGGCCCTCGCCCCATCTGGGAGACTGTGTGAGGATTGCAGAGGTTTTGCAAAAACTGAGCACGGTACCCGTTGGCATCCCGGCTCCGGCCCACCTTCTCCATGACCATGCAGGTGCCCTGCTGCTTTCTCCCCTCCCCTGCACTCTGACCCCTTTCTGCTGCCTGGTGCTCGACCGGGCACGGGCCTCCTTGCTCGCTGGCCTGTGTCTCCCGCAGCTACTCTTGACTTTCTGTGGACTTCGGGGAGCAGGGGATGATTTGTGCCAACCGCCTTCCTGTCCCTCATACTCCCTTGCGTCTTCACAGCCACCCTGAGAACCTGAGCAAGCGGTGAAGTGAGCCGTCCAGGGTCCCCTGGTCGGTGGAGCATCTGGGGCAGGAATCCAGGTCTGTCTGTCTCTAAAGCTGCCTCCTAAGCTGCCTGCAGTTGGGGGTCCCAGGTTGTTCAAGGGTCAGGAGAGTGGGAGACTGACCAGATCTGAGTTTCAGAAATATGACACTCGGAGAAACCTCAGATCCGAGGCTTCCTCTGGTTTTCTCACTCTGGGGCGGCCTGGGTTCGAGGTGGGAGTGGTGCCTGCCAGGGTCCTTAATAGAAGTAGGTGGTAATGGGCAGGGGTTGGGGGGGTGAGTCGGGCACTGTCCCCCCCGGGAAGACGGCTGCCATGGAAGGCCACAGGTGCCGTGGGAGCTGAGGTTTGAGAGCGGAGGGGCCGCCTGTCACAGCCCCCTGAACTGCGCCTCACCGTCACTTCCTGTTCAAAGCCTGCTTGAAGAGCCCCGGGAGGCCTGCTCCCTGGCTGCTGGTTCCCTTCCCGAGCCCCCGCAGTCCTGCAGGCTTGTAGGGCAGGAGCCAGGCTGGGCCCTCTGGCTGCACCCTGTCCACCTTCTCCAGGCTTCGCCATCTTCTTGGCTCAGGATGCAGGCTCTTCCCAGCCTCGGTGGCCCTGCGGCCCCCGCTGGCCTTGACCCCTCCTGGCTCCCAGCCCCTGCATCTCCCTCCAGCAGCGTCTCAGTTCAGGCCAGGCCGGCTTTAACGTCCTGTGTGTGCCGCAGAGACGTGGTGGGGAGCCCAGGTCCTGGCGTCGGGGGCACTGGTGTGAGACCCGGCTCTGCCGTCTCCAAGCTGCGTGACCCTGCGCCTCGGCCTCCTGGTCTGTACAGGGAGGAGAAGACTAGCAACCTGTGCTAAGCCGGTAACGATGGTTAGCACGAACCCCCGGTGTTCTGGGAGAGCCGTCCATTTTCAGTCTCTTACGGATCCTTGTGAGCCTCTGCTCTGTGTCAGTTCGGTGTGAGTGGACGCACAGCCGCATGGGATCGGATTCCAACCCTGAGGGAGCGTGCCACTGTGCGGAGGGGCTTCTAAGGTAGCCCCTGGGCTAACACCTGTGACCAGAGCCGGGCTGCAGGCCTGTCCGGGGGGGTTGGGGGGTGAAGACAGCCCTCTGCCCAGAATGTGGGAAGCTGTCCAGGAAGGGAAGGACAGCTGTGCCAGAGAGAGACCCGAGGAGGGAGGGCAAGTGGAGCGGGCAGGCTGGGCGTCACCCAAAGGTTGAAGCAGAGCGGTGACATGGCTCTGTGGCGGTTTAGACACACGCACCTGGAAGCACTTACAGGCTGCGGTGGGAGGCTGCTGCCCCAGGCCTTGGTGGAGGAGAGGGGAGGGACCGCGGTGCGGGGATGAACAGGAGGGGCGTGGTCTCGTGAACCTGCCGTGACCCCACGTAGGTGACTGAGCCCAGGCGCCGGCTCACGGACCCCCACACACCCGCTTAGCGCCCGCGGCCCACAGGCCCGTGCACACGCTCAGGAGTCCTGTCCTCCCCAAGGCAGCTGCTCAGACAGAAAGGTTCAAATGCTGTTGATTTATAAGTTCAAACAACTTTCTAGGACAAGAGGTAACTAGTGTTAAACGGTAGCACTTGTATACCTTAAAACCCTGTCCTGCTCTTGGCAGTGACTGGCGTGGTTGTGACCAGTGCCTCAGAGCCATTTTGGCCCCTTTCCTCCTCATGTTTCCTGTGTCTGGATCCCAGACAGAGCCTTGTCCCCTCCCTGCTGAAACCGGCTCCGGGCACTGACCCGCCAGCCACTCGTAGCGTCTCCACAGTGTTCTGTCTGCCCAGCAGGGCCCCTGAACCCGGCCCACCTGTGGGCACCTGGCTGGCCGGTCAACCCCTGCCTCCCCAGCAGCCTGAGCCAGTGCGGGCAGGGCAGGCCCGAAGGGAGAGTGGAGGTGGGGGGGACATGAGCCCCAGACCCCTCTCCCCCACCTGCCGCCGGCACTCCATGCTGGGCTGGACTGTCCCCGGGCCCCAGCCTGCCTGAGGACTGGCCTTTGGGGTGGGCTTTTTAAAACTCCTGACCCAGGAGACACCTGCCGCAGCTTCCGGACGCGGAGTGGTGGAACCAGGAGCCTGCCTGCCCACTTGCCTGGCCGCCCTCTCCCGTCCAGCCAGCGATTCGCTTGTTTCTCCCTCTGTCCCCTCCCCTCCCCTCCCCTCCCCTCCGCTGTCTCCAACCGCCTCGTCCAGCAGCAGACCCCGTGAGAGGTTTGAGGGTGCCCTTTTCGTGACACCCTGCTTCCCGTCAACACTGAGCATTATTTCAAATTTTAACTTGTTTACATTTCCATTTTCAATTGCTAATGAGACTTTGATTTTTTAAAATTACATTGCTATTCATTCTTGGTATCTTCTGCATTAACTGCTGTATTCATCTCTTTTGAGCAACTACCAATGGGAAATTTAACTTCAATCTGTATATTTTTAAATCAGTTCTTTTTCTCTTTTTATTTATTTTGTCATTGTATGACTCTGCTTTTTTTAAAATGGGTGATTACATTTATTACTCAAAAATTTTCCTACATTTAAATACTTCAAGTGTATTGCACTTGAACACTTGAACATATACAGTGTTCAAGTATATGATACGTGTCCTATTTCTAATTATATTTGCGATATTTCAGTGCTCAGGAACTTCCCTCCCCATCTCTAACAAGAATAAATCAGCTATTTTGTTTATAACTCACTGTTGTGAAATATTTGTTTTACCTGTTTGGGATTCATTATGAGGTTCATCCGACATTCAGTTCTACTAAGAATTTGAATTTGTTTCTAAACTAGAACTGAATTCCATCAGTTTTTTTTCTTGTACTCTTTATTTTGAAAATGGGCAAACAGAAAAGTTAGAAGCAGAACAGGATGAACACCCAGATGCTCTTCTCCTGGGCTCACTGTTAGCATTTTCGCTCGTCGATTTTCCTTCCAGACGATCGTCGATCATCGTCCGTTCCCCGTTGCGTGGCTTTGTTTCACAGGAGCATTTTATTTTAGGTCAAGTGAGGGCTTCTTGGGGTTGCCCCCATGATCACTTCAGAGTGCAGACCAAGGACGGTCTCCGGCTTCAGTGAGGGCCACCGTCACACCCGGGGCTTAATAGTAACTCAGGGACACCCTCTCATAGTCGGCCCACAGAGTTCCCAGCTGTCCTCAGAACCGCCGTCCTCTCTCCTGCTTTGGATCCAGAACCCAATCAGGGGTCGCATGTTGCATCTGGTGGGTTATACACCTGCTTCATCTTCTGGAAATTAAAAAAATCTGATTTTTTTCACACCCGTAACATTGACACTTTCTGCCGAGTCTGAGCCTGTTGCCGGCAGACAGTGTCACACCCTCCACGTCTGGCGGTCCTCTCGGCGCAGCTTTGGGAGGGAGAGGTGGCAGCGCGCACTTCTCAGGGCGGCACGTACGGAGCCACGTGACGTCACTTTTGTCCCGTCATTGGTGACGCTGAGTTTGAATTGTTGGTTAAGGTTGTGTCTGCTCGAGTTCTTCAGTACAGTGGTACTTTTCCTTCTGCATACACTTTATAATGAGTAAGTCCTCTGGGAGGCGGCACCTGAGACAGTGCAAACACCTGTTTCTCCAGCGGCTTCTCGCGCAGGGGTTTCAGCGCCCGCTCGCCCCTTGCTGCGGCGGGCGCTGCACATCTTCCGCGGGCGGCTGCAAAATGGTGATTTTTCTGTCTTTTTTTGTAGAGCTAGAATGTTGCTCTGTGAAGGGCTTTCCTTCACCCCTTTTCTGAGCATCACGATGGGCCCATAGATTCTTTAAAGTGTGTTATAATCCATTTCCATCATTATTTTTTTGATGCTCAAGGATTTTTGGTTTTGTTTTTAAGGCAACATTATACAATTTTAATCATTGTTACTTGGAGTAATGTATTTTAAAATTGAGACAAACCAACCACGATTACCTTTTTAAAAAACTTTCTGGTGTTCTTCACCGTTTATGGATTTTTGAGTGTGTAACACATTTTCATGGTCTTTAATTGTATTGCATTAAGCTTATTAAATTAGGGAGTATTGCTTTTCATTACATACTTAGTTCTATTAGAAGCAAAATATTAACATTAAAAATAAATGTCTTACAAGTAGGTTAAATTAGTGTTTAATATTTAATGTGTTTTGTTGCCACTGAGGACGAAGTACTTTTTTTCATCGATTTTTTTTCTAGCTGCATGTCACTGGCATATAGGAATGCAGCTGATTTTTGTAAATTTATCTTGTATCTCACCAATAGTATGAACTCACTTATTACATCTAGCAATTTCTGGGTGGTGTCTTTGGATTTTCAAAGTAAGCAGTCGTATCTTCTTCAAAAAGTAATCATTTTATTTGTCTTCTTTTCCTGTATTTATGAGTCTAATTACTTTTCCTTCTGAGATGAGACTCACTGGTGTCTGCAGAATTAGTTGGCACGGGGCGGGGGGCAGTGGAGACATCACCCTAATTTAGCAGGGCCTGGGAATGAGGCATGCTGGGACACTGGCGACATGGCCCTGGGTGCAAGGTAAGGGAAACAGGCTGGGGTAGGCCTGGGGGCCAGCTGCCCTGGGTGGTCTCTCAGACAGTGGTGAGTGCTGGAGAGGCCGAGGATGGTGTCGCTGTGGGACATGGTCTCATGGAGAGGGGAGGGCCTGGCCGGAGCTAGTCAGGTGTCTCGGCTGTGGATGTAGGGAAGACTCCAGCCTCCAGAGGCAGAAGCTGTGCAGCCGGGGGGTGGACAGGTTGAACCTCTCTGAGCACTGACCACCACAGATACGGTCTCCAGCAACCGGAACAGCTGGTGGGCTGAGGTTGTTCCCAGCCCTCCGCTCTAGTCTTGAACTAGTTGATAGGACCAGTAGGTGTAGGGCTGGGTGGGGCTGGCAGACAAGGGCCCCATCATTTTTTTCTTGTTATTTTCTAGATGGAGTGACTGTTGCCTACTACCATTAGTGTAATGTTGGTGCCAAACTTGGGTTTAGATTTATAATCTTTAACATGTTAATAAAACTACCCCCTCCTTGCCCCATTCTCCTTTAGTTCAAGTTTTATTCAAGACCAGGTGGTAAATTGTACCAAATATCTCCCTAACATTTGTTCAATATTTTAATGGTGTTCCTATCTTCCCAGTTGATACAAGGAATTATGCTGGGAGGGGCAGGCTCCGATTGGCCAGGCCTGCTCAGGTGCCTTCCCCAGAGGCTGGGCACCCCCACTACCTGGAATGGGGAGGGCAGTCCCCAAAGGAAAGTCAGGGTGACTTTACCAGAGGAGGAGCCACCTGGTGTTGGGCAGAGAGGACTGACAGGGGTGGGACACCCGGCCTCTTAGCCCCAGGAGGACCCCCGCATGCCCGGGAGGCCCCGGGAGGGGTGTTGGTTTCTCTGGTTGTCCCAGCAAACAGGCAGTGAGTGATGACAGGGGCTGGCTTCACGAACCGCTGTGTCCCCAGCACGGGGCCCAGAGTGTGGTGCACACAGAGGCACAGCGAGTGTTACTGAATGCCTGAGTGAATAAATGAGGTGCAAGGGGACCATCCCAGAACCCTGGAGGCCCTGTTCCTTCAGAGCTCTGCCCTGATACCGTGGTTTGTAAGCAAGTCCCTCCCTGCCGCTCCAGGCCACTCAGATGAAGGTGTGGGGGGCACCGGGGCTTTGTGGTCAAGGACGCAGGTTCAGGGGCTGGATAGGTCATAGGTCAACTCCCAGCTTTCCAACTTGCCAGCTGGCCTGGGATCCGTCTCTTTATGTCTTTGAGCCTCATCTGGGAAATGGGGATGTGACATTGAGGTCCTCACAGGGGTATGGTGGTGTGGAATGAAGGAACGGGGCCACCACCTGCATGGCGCCTGGTGTGTCCTAAGTCCTTCACACGGGGGAGTTATTTTTCTGCACTCTGGGTAGCTCCAGAAACACTTCGAAGGCAAAGCGTGGCACTGGTTATAGACTGCCGCTCGCGTCCCTGCCGCTGCCACGCCTGTGGCCCCGGGTTGCTGATGACGATGACAGGAATGCGTGAGCACCTGCTCTGTGACAGGCACCGTGTCTGCCCCTGCAGATGCAGGAGTCAGTTGGAAAGGGGGTGTCGCATGGCAGAAAAGAGGCCTTGAAGTTTCTGTTCTGGCTCCATGGCTTCCTGCCAAGTCCTTAATCTCTCTGTGCCTCAGTTTCCTCGTCTGTAAAGCAGAGGTAGTAATAGAAACTATATACTTCATAGGCTTGTGAAGCGCGGGTGGGTTAATGCAGGTAAAGCTCAGAGGCGATGCCTGGCTCAGAGGACCGCTCGTCACGTCCTGGTTACTGTTTCGCGGGCATCGTCATTGTCGTCATCATCACTGCTGTTACTCCAAGGAGCTCAGCCCAGCGAGGGGGCTGATGGGGACCCATGACACCCCCGGAGCGTGGTGACTGCTATAGGCTGAGTCAGCCTGGAGGGGGTGACAGCCAAGCCCTCTGTTTTCACTACAGCTGCTGCTGGAATATTTCCCCACCTTCCCCGCAGCCTCCCAGCTGCCCTCTGGCCAGCCTCAGAGGGCATGTGCCAGGCTCAAAGCCCAGAGCCCCCAGGGCTCTGGGTTAGGACCAGCCCACTGTCCCTGCCTGTGCGAAGCCACCCACCACTCAATTGGGATTCCCCTCCCAGGTCTCATCAACAGATTTTCTTGGGGGAGGCCTTAGAAACTGCAGGATCCAGGGTCCACGCTGGCTGCCAGGCTCTGCAGACAGAGCTGGGATGACCCAGTGGAATCTCTCCGCCCCTCTGCCTGGGGGCCACAAAGGCGCGCACCTCGAGGGCTGCCCTCCTGGGGGTGGGGCGGGGAGGGCCCCCACCAAGTCTCGGACTAGCTAGGGCCCTGATTCCCTGGCCCAGAGAATGGAGCCAGGAACCCGCCCTGCAGGGGCTGGAAGGAGGGTGAGTGAGGTGCCACCGCCCTCGTCCCCCTGGTGCCAGGGACCCTCTTACAGGGGTCCGCCTCCCCCAACCCCAGGCCCCTCGTCCGCTCTCTCCGGGGTGAGGTATGAATTGTAAATGAGGGTGTCAATCACGTGGGCGGGCTCTTGCCTCTGCTTTTCCACTGCTGTGCTGGCTGGAGAAGGAGTTTGCCTGTGCAAAGAGCTCCCTCAGAGGAACCGCAGGACCCTCTCCCCAACCCCCACTGGCCCTGAGGAATTTCCTCCTGGGGTGCTGTGCCTGGGGCCGGCACTGGGGGTGCAGGGCTCCTTTCCCAGGAGCAAGGACGAGAAAGCCTCTCGTGCCCAGCTGTCATCCCCCGCAGCTCCGAGTCCGGGCTCCGGGAGGGCTGGCCGGCTTCCCCTCCGCTCCCTAAGCTGCCTAGCTACGGGAGGACCCAGGGAGACCCCCCCAGACATGTCCCTGCCCAAGTGGGTGCGGGTGGTACTGGGAGCTGCACCCAGGAGCTAGCTGCCTGGCATGGGGGATGGGCGAGTGGGCTGCCGGCACATTGTTTATTTTTTGCCGAGAGCTCTCAAACCCATACTCTCCTGTGGTCCCCCCAGGGAACAGCAGGCGGGAATGTATTGCCAGCTCCGTTTCACAGGCCAGAAGACTGAGGCTCAGTGAGGGTGGGCTTTGTCTCAGGGCCGGCCTGTGGTGAGGCTGCTTTTCCCTTCTCCCCAACTCAGAAATTCCCTAACGGGGTTCCCAGAACTTGGAGACTCTCCCATTTGCTCCCTTCTGTCCTGTCGACGGCAGCAACGTTGAAATGCTGGCTGGAGCCACCGTAGTTTGCCTTGTTTCAAGCAGCTAAATTCAATTCATTGGAAGCTTGAGATGCTCTGGTGACGCCCATTTTGGGGTAACAGGGGGCCAGCGGGAAGGCATTTCTATTTGAGTTTAGCTGGGGTGTCAGTGTGGGGGGGAGGGAGGCCGGGGGCTGAGTCCTGGGGGTTAGGGGGGTGATTAGGCCCAGAGCTGGGCGAGTTGGGAGGGAGGGACGGATGGGAGAGGCGGAGGCCCACAGCCTGGAAGGAGGAGCACTGGTGGGGTGGAGTGAGGGAGAGCTGTGCTCCCAACTCCCGCAGGCCAGGCTGGCAGCGCCCTTGGACACGAAGTCCCACTGGGGGTCAAAAATGGGCCCCAGGCCCGCTGGAGCCCCCGAGTGAGTGGCACCCTGCAGACCACTCTGAAAGTCACAGACTCCAACCGAGGGCCAGAGCCAGTGGTGGAGGCACCGTGTGCAAGCGCCCTCCCACCGTGCTTTGCACACCGTGCCTGCCCCAAAGCAATGTCCCGGGACAGGTGCCTACCCCCTTGCAAGGGGAGCTCCCTGCCCCCATGGCCAGGAAACCTCCCCCAGGGGTAGGACAGCTTTGGCTTCACCACCCACCTTCTGAGAAAGGACCAGCCCACCTGTCCTTGGCGAGGGCACCCCAGAGTCCCAACTGGCATGTACAGATTGGCTGAACTCCCTCTTGGACTCCTGCTTCCAAATCCGGGCAGGGTACCAAGAGGCCACCCAGACCCTTGCCCACACCCTCCAGGTGTGGAGGAGGGACCGGCAGCGCCGGCCTCTCCCAGGAGCTGGTCTCCGAGCCCCAATTCCTCCAGACCCCAAGCCGGGGTTGTGGCACACTGTGGCGGCTTCTGTTTGACCCCACAGCGCTGTGAGGAATTTTCCAACAAATAAAGAGCTTTATTGTTTTTTCCCCTGAATTTAAAAATGATCCAATACAGCCCTGGCTGGTGTAGCTCAGTGGATTGAGCGCGGGCTGTGAATCAAAAGGTCGTCAGTTCGATTCCCAGTCAGGGCACATGCCTGAGTCGTAGGCTGGGTCCCCAGTAGGAGGCGCAGGAGAGTTGACCACACATTAATGTTTCTCTTCCTCTCTTTCTCTTTCCTTTCCCCTCTTTCTAAAAATAAATTAATAAAATCTTTAAAAAATAACAAAATAAAAATGATCCAATACATGTTTGACACCCAACCAGTTAACCAATGTAGGAAGAAGAGGTAGAAAGGACTGGCCATCCCAGCACACAGAGAGGACCTGTGTCGTCAACAGCTCCATCACTAGCTGCCCGGCGTGGGCGGCCTATTTGAAAAAGAGAGACAGAGAGAGTACTTATTAATCCAGAATTCGCTCTGTGTTGGGTGCCAGGCTGCCCTGAAATCTTTCTCTTTAAATCCTAGCACTCCATGAGGCAGAGGTTGATCAGAGAGGGTGAGTCAGTCACTCTTGGGCACACAGTGGGTAAATGGAGGAGGTGGGATTTGAACCCAGCTCTGTCTACTTCCAGAGCCTGGGAGGGACAGGATACTGCCTCTGGGCATGTGGCACTATTAACAGTCACATACATACGTTTACGCTGCTCTCTAAGCTATTTTTACTTCACTCAAAAATAGGGCAGGACATCTGTCCCTTCCTTGGGAGCTTTGCTGGAACTGTCTCCCTGCAGGGCAGAGTCTGGCTGAGGAGCTGAGGAAACGGTTCCTGAAGGCATGGACAGATGGACAGACAGATGCCCAGGCCAGTCCACCTCAGGCCACCCAGGCACCTGTCCCCTTCATTCCTGTTCAGACTCCACACAGAGCCCTCGTGGGTGGCCACAGGGGTTCTGGTCAGCAGTGGCGCAGGTTGTGAATGCGGGGCCCGCTTGGTGACACTGGGACACAAAGGACCTGGCTGCATGGCCCCTCTCCACTGTGCACTGAGAGCATTTGCTCAGGAAGCCACCCTCCCACCGCCACATGCTGCTCCTGCACTCCCTGAGGAGGGGTCCTCCACAAGGCAGCGGCCCCTAGCGTGAGAACCAGGACCCAGTGCAGAATGCTTCCAGTGCCTAGGGAAAACGTCTTTCTCACAACGTGCAGGCTCAGGGTAGGGCGGCTCCAGGGCTGGTTCCTTCGGGGGCTCAGAGGCCTCATCCAGGACCCAGCCCCCTCCCTCCACGCCCCCATGTGGGTCCAGGGTGGTGTCCACTTTCCAGGAGGGCAAGAAGGGTGGGAGCACTTCCTGTGGATGGCCTCCCCACCCTCAGCCCCCATTACCAAAGAGAAACTGTTCTAGAGGCCTCCTGTCTCATTGGTCAGAAATGTATAGTGTGCTTTTGCCTAAACCAGTCACTGGCAAGTGGTATGAGCCCACCTGACTGGCTTGGTCCAATCAGGACTCGTGCCCAAAGGCACCAGGTCAAATAGGAGGTGGGCATCTCAGCCACATCTCGGCTGCCCAAGGGAGGGAGGAGGGGCAGGGGCAGCTTTACTGTGACCAGCAGGATGTGTGCATGCCACCTGGAGCTTCAGGCCTTGTCATTACTTCTTGAGTTTATAGAAGAGGGGAACTAAAAGGGTCAGAGAGGTTGAGTAACGCCCCAGGATCATCCTTCAGGGTCCCCAAGCCGAGTTGGATGGAGACCTTTGCTCCCAGCCCCGTACCTCCATCTGTTTCTCTGGTCTGGTTTTCTTCTCTTCCTCCCCTGACCCCATGCCCACCTTCAACATTAGTGTCACCCAACACCCTCATTTTCCAGTTGGGAAACTGAGGCCCTAAGACCACGCGGTAGGTCACTGATGGCCTGGGACTGGACCGAGGCCGCAGAAGCCCAGCATCCCTGAGATCACAAAGGGGCTTGGTGCCCACCCTACTTTACCGCCTCAGCCAACTCAGGACAGCCCCGCAGCCTCCCTGGTGGCCGGCCGCCCTCTGCTGCTCCTGCTGGGGTGGAGGCTCACCCTTGCGTCCCTCTTTATGCGCCTTTGCACGGGACACTTCCATGGCGCTCTGCAGTGTGTGACGTCCCTTACTCCACCACAATCTCATTGACCTCACAGTCGTTTTGTGGGCTGGCTGGGATGTATCACAGACATGCAAGCTGGGGCCCAGAGGGGTGCTGTGACTCCCCCGAGGTCGCCTGAGAGTAGTACACACCGCAGCCCAGGCAGAGCCAGTCTTGTTGGCCTGTGACCTGTGCAGTCACACGGGGTCAATGCTCTGTGGTCCCCATCCTGAAATTCTGAGTTATTTTGGAACAAGGGCCCGGCGTTTCCACTTTGCACCGGGCGCCGTAAACTGTGAGGCTGACTCTGAGCCCCCTGGCTCGTGACTCCTCAGGGTGCTCTCTACTCACTGCTCAGGGAGAGTCTGATTCTCAAGGACAGCCCTTCGCCGGGGAGCGGGGCCGTGTGGCAGGGAGAGCAGGCTTCTGGAGGGTGGGCTGGCGGGCCTGGGCCCAGGGTACAGGGTCCGGCAGGACCCACCCTGGAGCCCTTGTCTCCAGCTGGGTTTGCAGAAGCTCTAGGCTCACTTCCCTCCTCTGTTCTTTCTTCCCCTCCCACAACCACTGGGGAGGCCGGTGGCTGCCTCCCCCTGCCCCTCTGTGCCCTTTGTCCCTGGGGTGGGGGTGGGGGCTCCAGACCACAAGCCTCATTGTGTGTCAGGCAGCCGGCAGCCTGGGGAAGTGGGTAAAGAAGCAGATCTGAGGCTCCTGGGGTGGGGAGCAGGAGCCCCCTGGGGAGGTAGGAGTAGGGCCCACAGAGCGGGGAGGGGGTGGGAGTGTTTGGACAGCAGCCATACCTGCTAAGGCGGGGCGCTGGCCTCTGGGTGACCAGGCACGACTGGCTCTGTCACAGGCCCACGGGGAGCACTGGGAGGAGGGACCTGTGAAGTGCATGCTCACCAGGATCCTGGCTCCTAGGAAGAGCTCCCTCTGTGAGCTACAGCCTGGCGACTGTTATGTTCTGCTACAAAGTTCTGCCACCGGGGCCTTGAGGAAAGAGTGCAGCCGTCTCGGCACGGCTCCCCAGCCCTTCTCCTTCAGACCCTGTTCACCACCCCCCCACAGCTTGATGACACCCCCCTTTTCTACGGGCCCTCCCTGCCCTGCCTCCAGCTACCCCAGACCACTCCCCTCAGCAGGGCCCCTCTCCCTCCGTCCCCTTCCAGTAGAAGACTGTCATCTAGTCCTGGGCCCACGATGCCTTGCTCCATGTTTGTGCCCCAGTGTCCCCCCCCCACCGATGTCCCTCAGGCTGGTGCCCTGAGCAGAGCTCCCAGCTCCAGCAGCTGCCCCGCCCCTTCCAGGGGCACCTCCCCCGGAGCACTTGGAGGGTTGTTCTAGGCTCTGCGTGTGGGGCGACTTTGGTGGTCTGCGGCAGGGACAGCGCAGGGCTGAGCAGCTCCCCCAGAACTGGGGGGTCCTGAAAGCACTTCCCGGCCTGCCTCAGGGCGTCTCAGGGAACCCTGGCCCTATTGATCCCGGCCCCCAGTCTAGTCTCCGTCCATCACCATTTATCCCCCTTTCCCTCTGGGAATCACCATACCGCTGTCCATGTCTGTGAGTTGGGGCTTTTTGGGTTTTTTTGCTTAATCCCTAAATTTTTTTCAACCAGCTCCCGCCACCTCCTCCCCTCTGACAGCCTTCACTCTATTCTGTTTTTAGGAATCTGTTTCTCTTTGGTTTGCTAGTTTATTTTGTTCATTAGAATCCACATATAAGGAAAATCCATTTTAAAATTTCTGCTCTTTGTTATTTCTTTCCTTCTTACTTTAGGTTTGAAGTTTATACTGTATTGTTATTGTCATTTAGGTTCAAATATTTCAAATTTCCTTTGAGACGTCTTTGACCTATGGATGACTTTAGACATGTGATATTTACTGTCCAAGCACTGGGGAATTTTTCAGGTATGTTCTTGTTGTTGGTTTTAGTTTCATCGCTGTATGGTCAGAGCACATAGTTTGTATCATCTCAACTTCTTCTGAGTTGTGCGGTTTTTTCTTACTGGCCCCAGGACTCAGTACGACCGATCTTGGTGAGTGTCTCCGGTGAGCCTGAAACAGAATGTGCGCCCCGCTACTGCAGAGTTTTATCCGTGTCAACCAGGTGGATGGTGAACGGTGGTCTTCAGACTTTTGGTGTCCTTGATGGTTTTCCATCTGATGCGTTCCGCTGATTGCTGGAAGGCAATGTCGGCATCTCCAACTGTGCTGGTCCGTTTGTCCGTCTCTCCTTCCAGTTCTGTTAGTGTTTGCTTCGTGTGTTCTGAGGTCCTGCTGTCGGGGCTGCGTGCGCATTTACCATGGGTGCGTCTCCTTAGTGCGTTGACCCTTTTATACAATGTTCCTCGTAATCCTTGGGACATTTCCTTGTGCAGATTAGATCATTTCTATTTTTCTATTGTTCTGTCTTCAAGGTTATGGTTGTTTTTTTGTTTTGTTTTTTTGTCATCTCCATTCTGTTATGGAGTCTATCCAGTGAATTTTTTTATTTCAGTTCTTTTGTATTCTATTCCTTCCTAAAATTTCCATTCAGTTCTTTTTTTATAGCTTCCCTCCTCACCCCCCGAGAATTTCTATGTGTCCATTTGTTTCAAGAGTGTTCACCCTTACTTCACGAGCATGGTCATGACAACCACTTCAGAGTCTTGGTCGACAGCTGGCTCCTCTTGGGCTTGATGTTTATCAATTGCCTTTCCCCTCGTGCATCGTTGAGCTTTTTCTGTTTCTTTGTATGTCAAGTAATTTTGGATTACGCCTGGGATATTTTGAATATTACATTCTGAGACTCTGGGTCCTATTAAAATCCTCTGCAGAATATCGATGTTGTGTTGCTTGTGTGTAAGTTTGACTGTTAAATCAGCCCGGTTGGGTTGATGCCTCTGACTCCAGCCTGCCCTCTGAGTTCCAGTGCCGGTCAGTTTTCACGGCCCTTGAAGTGCCCTCGGGCCCACTCGAGGGAGCACTCTCCAGGGGCCAGTCTGCTCACTGTCCGCACTGTAGTTCGGTTCCGAAGTCTTCAGCTTGCTGTTGGGGCTGCTCCCATGTATGCGCAGCTTAGCAGGGAGCCCAGGGCTTCAGACACAACTGTATGGGACCCTGCTCTTGAGCTCCTCCTTCTCCGTGACTCCCCCCTGTGCCACCCCCCTCCAACTCCCAGGGGCCACTGTTCCTGGTCCTGTGGTTAGAAATCTGAGGTTGGGCCTCCCCATCCTGTTTCGCACTTCCCATGACTGGCTTACCTGCCGGATGGAGCAGTAAGAGGAAAAAGAGAAATGAATGGTGCAGCTCAGGAATTTTTCCACACACGTTGTCCTCAGGGACCAGTTTTCCTAGTTTCTCTTTCCACAGAGAGAGTTTCCTCCCGCAGAGGTTCAGGTGCCTGCCTGGCTGCTGCGGCTGCTGCGGCCACCCAGCTTTGGATGGCAGGGCGAGGTGGGGGGGTGGGGGTGGGGCTTGCCTTGGGGCAGGGCGGAGAGAACTTGAAAACAAAACAAAACCTGCATTTCTTCCAGTCTCTCTGTCCCCAAAGGGCCCCCTCCCCCTGGCCTCATATAAAAAACAGTTTCTTTTGGAGTTTTTTCTGTTTACTCCTGCCATGTAGCTGTGGGATTTGAGCTACCTGAGCCTAGGGTGGAAAATATGCGAGGAAAAAACAAATCGGAGTACTTACTGCCACTATACTCCTCTTACTTCAAGATTTTTTTGTTTGGTTTTTAATTTTTATTTACTTTGCGTTTTCATTTCCTCCTCTTTACTTTCCAGGTCCTATATGGTTGCTCTGTGCATTCTGTCCACAGTTTTTACTTGTAGTTAGTGGAAGAGGCACGTGTGGAACACTGACCCCACCTCAACCTACACCAGGAGCCTTCCTTGGTTTTTGGTCTTGGCATCTCCTTGAAAAAGTTCAGCTGTCTACAAGCCACGTTTGGGATGCTAATGGGAGACCTCTACTTGAACAACACATTTGAAATGACCTTTTCCTTCCAGTGTAGCAGATCCTCGCTCGAATAATGTAGTGTCTGTCATTCAATACCATTTCGTTATAATGTCAAGATGCCACAGGAACGTAAGCCTTGTTTGTATCAATCAGCCTGCGGTTTTGTTTACATCATTTCACTTAAAATCGCAGAATCTCTTGATGACGTTAAGTGAGGACTCTCTCTATTGAAGTGATTAAGCAAAGGTTCTCTGTAGAAAACCATGCTGTGTTTTCTAGCTGAAAAGAGAGCAGAATACAAACGAATTCTTTTTCTGGTCAGAGCAAGCCCAGACTTGCGATTATAATGGTATCAGTGGAAGTAATAATACTTGTTGGCGAAGAGCATGAATTCTGGAGCCAGGCTGCCTGTGTTCAGGGCCCAGCTCTGCCTCCTACCCGCTGTGGGACTTCAACCCTGAACTTAGCTTTTCTGAGCTTCAGTTTCCTGACCTGTGCAATAGGCATACAAAAGGTACCTGTTCGGAGGTGGTTGGGAGGATTCGATGAATTCATAAGCACAGTGTGCGTAGAACAGGCCCCGCACGCAGGGAGAGGTGCAAAGCACTTGCTTGATTAATAATATCGTAATGGCTAACATTTATTAAGCATTTCACCCACAGACGGAGCCAGTGTGTGGCCCTTGCTCAGATGAGGCAGCTGAGACCTCCGGGAGGCAAACGGCTTGTCTGAGTCCATCTGGCTTGGAGATCTCAAAATTAGGGAGGCGTGGGTGGCTGGATCTGGCTGGTGATCAAGAGAGAGCAGCAGCAACCGAGCGAGGAACATTGTCTGGCCCGAGCTGGAAGGGATGTGACCCGGGGGAATGAGGGAGGGAAGAATCTGCCTGAAGAGAAAGGCAACAGAAATAGAAGGGGGAGCCTGGTGATTAGGTGGCCCAAAAAAGGAAAGATCAATATTTTACTGCCAGGGAAACAACCGGTTTCCCTGGCAGCCTGCCCCGCGGCCCAGCTGTGTGTGCCTCAGCGACAGCAGCTGCTCCTGTCCCCGCCAGGCCCCGTGTGCGCCTGGCTCCCGGCCTGAGCGCGGAGTGCAGCCCCCGGGCGGGGGCGGGGCAGCCCAGATGCGCGCAGTGCGTTCACCGCCCGGTGGGCCCCCAGCGCCTGTGGCGCCTGTTCACCCTAAGACCGCGTGCGGGTGGTCATTTACTGAACTCGCTTGCCACCCTGAGCTAACCCTCCCCTCCTGGGACTTGGACTCACTGTCTGTAAAATGAAGGGCTGGGTGCCCTGGCAAAAGGTTATCTGGTGTCCAGGAAGGTCGAGGCTCTTGGTGATCAGGGTGCGCGGTTCCGGCCACGGAGGCGAAGCTCCTTCCATACCCAGGGGACAGGA
>PVKM010029003.1:0-17974 GCA_004027735.1 Carollia perspicillata
GAGTCATGTGAGTTCTTTATATATTTTGGAGATCAAACCCTTCTCCAAGGTATCATTGGCAAATATATTTTTCCATCTTGTTGGTTCTCTTCATTTTGCTCATGTTTTCTTTAGCCGTGCAGAAGCTTTTTATTTTGATGAAGTCCCATTTGTTTATTCTTTCCTTTATGTCCCTTGCTCTAGGGCACATATAAGTGAAAATATTGCTGTGTGAAATATCTAAGGTGTTCCTGCCTATGTTCTCCTCTATGACTTTTATGGGGTTGCAACTTATATTTAAATCTTTAAACCATCTTGAGTTTATTTTATTTTATTTAAAAAAAATAATTATTTATTTTTAGAAAGAGGGAGAAACACAGCAATGTGTTGTTGCTTCTCGAGTGTCCCATACTAGAGACCTGTCCTGCAACCAAGGCATGTTCCCTGACTGGGAATCGAACGAGCTACTTTTTGGTTCGCAGGCCAGCACTCAGTCCACTTTCTTTTTTTCAGATAGGTCTGTGTCGCTATGAACTACCCTCTCAGGATTGCCTTCACTGTTACCCAAGGTTTTGGACTGTTTTGTGTGTTCATTTTCAGTTGTCCAGAAAGTTTTGATTTCTTCTTTGATCTCATCATTAACCCATTCACTGTCAAATAGCATGCTATTCAGTCTCCATGTGTTTGAATATTTTTGAGTTTTTTTCCTTGAGGGTGTTTTTTAGTAGTACTACAAGCTCTTGTAGTCCAAGAAAATGCTTGATGTGATTTCAGTTCTCTTGAATTTGTCGAGGCTTGTTTTGTGTCATATCATATAGTCTATCTTGAAAATGGTCCATGTGCATTTGAAAAGAATGTGTATTTTGCTTCTTTGGGATGAAACGTTCTATAGATATCAGTTAAGTTCACTTGATCTAATATGTCATTCAGTTCCACAATATCCTTGTTGATATTTTGTTTGGAAGATCTATCCATTGCTGACATTGGGGTGTTGAAGTCTCCTACTATAATTGTGTTGTGGTCTTTTATCTTTCTTGAAGCCCTCCCAAGATTTTTTTTATATATGTGGGTGCTCCTGTGTTGGGTTCATATATGTTTACAATGTTTATATCGTCTTGAGAGATGCTTCCCTTGATTATTATGAATGTCCTTCTGTGTCTCTTTTCACGGTCTTTGTTTTGAAATCTATTTTGTCTAAGTATTGCTACCCCAGCTTTTGTTCCCTGTCCATTTGCTTGGAATATTTTTTCCAACCCTCCACTTTTAGTCTGTGTAGGTCTTTTGTTCTGAGGTGGGTCTCTTGTAGGCAGCATATGTGCGGGCCATGTTTTCTTATCCATTAAGGTACCCTATGTCTTGATTGGGGTATTTTTTGGACTATAAGATGCACCCCCCAAATTTGGGAGGAAAAGGGGGGTGCATCTTATAGTCCAAATGTAGCTTACCTGGCTTGCTGTGGGGGTGGGTGATGGCCTATGTTATTTATGTTACTAAATATTTTACCAAATTTTTTGCTTCAAAAATTTTTTTCCTATTTTCCTCCTCTGAGACCTAGGTGTGGCTTA
Organism: Carollia perspicillata; assembly: GCA_004027735.1. Taxonomy (NCBI): domain Eukaryota; kingdom Metazoa; phylum Chordata; class Mammalia; order Chiroptera; family Phyllostomidae; genus Carollia; species Carollia perspicillata. The sequence goes on from PVKM010029003.1 coordinate 1,545, forward strand.
AAACAGTTAGAAAAATTCGGTAATTCATTTACATTTAAGGTTATTCTTAACAGGTATTTATTCATTGCCAAATTACCCCCTTTGTACCTGTATTCCCCTCTCTCACTCTTTTTCTTCATCTTCTTCAACTAGTCCCTTTAGCAAATCTTGCAGTGCTGGTTTTGTGGAGGTGTATTCTTTTAGAATTCTTTTGTCTGGAAACTCCTTATTTCACCTTCCATTTTAATTGAGAGCCTTGCTGGGTAAAGTAATCTCAGTTCCAGGCTTTTGCTTTTCATTATTTCGAATATTTCTTGCCATTCCTTTCTGGCTTGTAGTGCTTCTGTTGTGAAGTCAGCTGCTAACTTTATCTGAGCTCCCTTGTATGTTACTTCCTGTTTCTCCCTTGTTGTCTTTAAGATTCTCTCTTTGTCTTTGAATTTTGCCATTTTAATTATGATGTGTCTTGGAGTGGGCCTCTTTGGGTTCCTCTTGATTGGGACCTTCTCTGTGTTCTGAATTTGAGTGACTTTTTCTCTCATCATCTTAGGGGAGTTTTCCATCATTACTTTTTCAAACAGATTTTCTATCCCTTGTTCCTCTTCTTCTCCTTCTGGTATCACTATTAGGTGGATACTGTTATGTTTCATGCTGTTCTGCAGTCCCTTAACCCCTCTTTATTCTTTTTGAGTCTTTTTTTCTTTTTCTAGCTATCTCTGGGAGTTTTTCCCTACCTTGTCATCCAGCTCACTGATTCGATCCTCTGCTTCATCTAGCCTGATTTTGATTCCTTCTACTGTTTCTTTTTAATTTTTTAAAAGATTTTATTTATTTATTTTTAGAGAGAGGGGAATGGAAGGAGATAGAGAGGGAGAGAAAAATCAATGTGTGCTTGCCTCTCACATGCCCCCAACTGTGGACCCAGCTTGGAACCCATATATGTGCCCTGACTGGGAATTTAACCGTTCGCAAGGCTTCTACTCTCTTCTTGAGTCTCATTGAATGTTTCTATGTCCTTTTTCATGCTGAATAGTTTGCAGTAAGTTCCTCATAGGTTCCCTGTAGTTTTTGGTAATTCTCACTGAGCTCATTGAGCAGCTTCCTTACAACCATTGTTTTGAACTCAGTATCAGATAGTTGACTTCCCTGTATTTCACTTAGCACTCTTTCTGAGGATTCTTTCTTTCCTTTTGATTGGGGGTTGTTTCTTTCTTTTCCCTTTATTCGTAGGACTCTACTTATTTGCTTCCTCTTCTTAAAGTGATCTGTTCTGACTCCCTGACTTTGTGGTGTGATCCTCTGTGGCAGGAGACTTGTGTGATTCAGTGGTGCAGTCTCCTTGATTCCCTAAACTTGATGCTCTTGGGATGCCCTTTATGCTGTTGATGTTGACTCTCTGGATGTAATTGAGTTTTGGTTGCTGTTGGTTCATTCTTTTGTGGGTCCTTCCCTTCAGCTGGTTGGCTGGGAGTCCTTCCATTCACCACATCTTATATGGTGTTGTGCAGGTGCTGCCAGAACAAAACCACAAAGCCCGGGAAACAAACCCACACCTGCAAAAATAACACACACACACACCCCGCAATCCCACTGTCAACAGCAAATGAGCCAGTATTAATAAGTGTGTAAAGAGATTAAGACTATTATAAGAAAGGAGAGCGAATATGAGATGACCTACTGAAAGAAGAATGGTTTTGAGAGGGTAGAGGGAGGCACACTAATAAGAATTGTGAGTCATAGCAATGAGAAGAGAGAAAGTAAAATTTACATCATGAATTAAAAAGGGAATGAAGAAGGTGGAATTTGCACAGACTCGAAGGACAAGAAATGAATGCTAAAATGCTATGCAGATAAGAAAATATTGCAAATCATGGAGAACACCACAGTGGATTTCATCTCGGTAGTCCCTAGTATTCACCACTTTTTTTTTCTTTCTGGATCTGACTCTGGTGATGTCAGATGTTGACCCCATGTGACCTTAGGCAGCCTGTTGGCGACTTCCAGGGATCTTCTGTCTGTGGCTGTCTCCTTCAGTTGTTAATCTATTCATTCTGCACTCAGCAGTCAGGCTTAAGCACCATAAGGTAGGGTGGAGTCCTTTCTGGGGACAGGGCTATTGCTTTCCCTCAGGCTGCTGCAGCTTAAAGGGGAGTAGTTTGCCTGAGCAGCATGGCTGCTGCCGTATGGGGGATGACTCAACACCAGGGTCCCAGGGGCTACTTTCTCAGTTCTCTCCCCAAAGCCTCTGTCCCCAGTTTTTCCTCAGGCATCTCTAGCCCTCTCTGTGGCCCCTATTTGCTGGAGCTCAGGGTAAGTGGCTGCAAATGAAGATGTGTGTGTTGGCCCTTTAAATAACTGTTTGCATCTCTAGCTGTCCATCTTTGGAAGAGAACAGCCCTGCAGCTTTTCGCTGCTGGTTGTTATTTGTGTACTTTTTGGGTTCTGGTACTCTAGGCCAGGGGTCCCAGCTTACGGTTTGTACCCCACTCTTCTCAGGGGATCCAACCTGCTGCTTATTTATTCCTCCAGCGCTGCTGCCTGTGGGCACCTGGCCAGCCCTCTGGAGTGTCCAACATACTCCTTACCCAGTCAGGTTGTGCTGAAGCTGATTCTTCTGTCTGTTGAGTTTATAAGGCTTCTCCTCACTATTGTTCAGTTGTTTCTTCTGGGTGATTTCTCCACAGTTAAGTTGTAATTCCAGATTGGTCCTGGCAGGGGTTATTGTGACTTCCATTCACTCCTGCACCATCTTGGCTTCTTGGCTGTCTGTATAGCATTTATATGTGCATAGAACAGGGCATTTATCTCTTTGGCTAAAATTATATATTGATTATTAGTTGTCATATTCTTTTTCTGTTTTTATCCTCACCTGAGGACATTTTTTTTTCATTGCTTTTGGACAGAGAGGGAGGAGGGTGAGGAAGAGAGAGTGAGAAAGAAACATTGATGTGAAAGAGAACCATCGATACGCATGAGGAGGAGGCTGTTCACAGAGTCCAGAGAGACAGAGGAGAAGGACTAGGATTCTATCTCTGAAGCTCTCAGAGGCAGGGTTAGGGAGTTAACCTGGGTTGAGTTTCTGCTGGCCCCTGCTCTGCTAGTCACAGGTCTCAGAGGGTTGGAGGAGAGGGAGAAATAGAAAATATCCTCGTATAGGACACCAAAATGCTAAGGTGATTAGTGACGTGGGCTGTGAAAGAATTCACAAAGAGAAGAGAGTGTAGAGAGTAAAGTTTTTATTCATCTTCCAAGAGAGTAGAGGGGCATAGCATGGAGACAGACAGCAGCCCACACCCATGACCTTTTGATCATTTGAAGATGCTTCAGCCAATTGAGCCACATTGGCCAGGGCACATGTCATATTTTTTCCCCAACATTTTATTTATTTATTTGTAGACAGGAGAGAGAAAGAGAGAGAGAGAAACATCATTGTGCAAGAGAAGAAACAGCATTGGCTGCCTCACACGTACCCCAAACCCAGCACCTGGCCCACAACTCAGGCATGTGCCCCAACCAGGAATCAAACCTGCAGCCTTTTGGTCTGCAGGATGATGCCCAACCCTCTGAGCCACACCATATTCTTAATAGAGATGTATGTATCGGCAGGTTTTTATTTTGGAGAGTTTTAATGTTTTTATATGTGATAATTCCTGACTGCGTGGAGGTATTAAAGTTATTATCTATCTCTCCCATTTAGCTTTCAGTGAAGATTTCTAATCATCTGGAGAAGTATTAGTAAATGCATCAAAAGCATGAATTACTTTGTGAAACTACTATTTTATTAGTTACATTTAGGTATGAAAATCCAAAACTTGCCATACCTTTTTTATACTGCGCCAGCTCACAGGCACTAGTCCCAAATTTATTGGGTTGACCAAAATGTCCATTTACTTTTCTGTAAAATAAAAGACACATTTTTCATTTTCACCAATAACTTTGTTGATTTGGATATTTTGAGTATGTCAGCCATTTCCCACTATTGGCTTCTAGTGGGTGGTGGCCAGAGGGGTGCTGCTAAACATCTTCCAATGCATAAGATGCCCCACAGCAAAGAATTATTTGCCCAAAATGTCAGTAGTGCCGAGAAACTTCACAAACCACTTTTGACACATATGATTGATCACAACAACCTTCTCCATTCACTATAGAAATCCTCTTTAGTGTTTCAGCTGTTTTACTTTTCTTGAAATAATAAAGCATAATACACCAAACATGTTGCGTATTTTCTTCCATCTTCAATATTAAAATGGCTGCACAAAAATTCACCAATTTTGATAATTTTTTTTTAAATGAAGGCCAATGTGATCGTTGTCACGGTACAATGTAACAGATTGTTTCAAATGAAGTTAAAGACAGCTAAGCACTAATAGAGCCATCAGCCAGAAAAAACTAAATGAACTTTTTGGCCAACCCAATATATGTAAACCCAAAATATGTAAATAAAGCTTCCAAATGGTCAATAATAATCATGTTTTGAAAAATATTTTTTTAAAGAACAATGTTATTATGCTCTGGCTAGTGTGGCTCAGTGAATTAAGTGCCAGTCTGCGAACCAAGGAGTTGCTGGTTCAATTCCTAGTCAGGGCACATGCCTGGGTTGCAGGCCAGATCCCTAGTGGGGTTGCTCGAAAGGCAACCATACATTGATATTTCTTTCCTTCTCTTTCTCCTTCTATTCCCCTTCTCTTACCCTCTCTCTAAAAATAAATAAGTAAAATCTTTTTAAAAAAGAACAATATTACAGGCTCATTCAGAGACAGATGCCCTGCTAAAAATACACCTTTGTTAAATAGATTTACTACTGAGTAGAAAGGGATTTGTTGCTTTGTGTTGTATAGAATTTTTCAAGTAACAACATTCATGGATCTATGTCAACAGATGGGGGGTGTTAATTAGAATTCATTTAACAAATATTTGTTGAGCTTGGATGTGACATACTCTTTCCAGGTAACAGCCTTATTCTCAGGAGGACACAATATTAGGATTTGTTACAGCCTCAGGCCAAGAATAATTAGCAAAAATAGTAAACTTGGTCTTTCGGAAAGGAATGATTCTTGCTCCAATATGCTCCAAGATCTGTGACTTCCATAATTTGAGTGGGTCTGCAGTTAAATTTATAGGATTGTACCTAAAGTGAAAATCAGTGCATCATGACTATAGTTTTAGTTTGGTCTTATTTCCCCTGAAATAGAATTTGGCAAACCTTTAGAAGAAAAAAGCTTTTCTCTATAGATGTAACCAATACTATCAAATACAATTATTACCAGTTTACTTCTAGGTTTCAAACTATCCAAATACCTTAATGCTCTACCTCCCCTTGAATTACGGAACTGGTTTGGTGAAATAATATTTTTAGTATGCATGCTGCAATCATTTTGAATGTAATTTTTAGATAATCTTGATGAATATACTTTTATGTAATTATTAACATTTTTTAACATGTTTACAAGACAGATTTTAGAAAATGACAAGCTTTCACAAAGATTTTTAAATTATGTTCATTTTACTTCTATTGAGCACCTTTTCGGTTTTTGAAAAATAACCCTGTAATGCAGTGCCCTGTGATGGTTACAGTCTTAGATTTAGTTTCTTCTTTTATGAGATGAGGAGACAAGCCTTTTCCCATAATTGCTATGAAGGCTAAATGAGGTAATGTGTGTAAAAGGATTTAATAGTTGTGAAATTCGTATTCTTCGAATATGAATCTAATTGCCTCTGACTTTAAGTAGGCAACGTTTGAGCATTAAGATAATGAAGGTGAAACATTTTTCAGAGGAACCTTATGGCATTGGTAATGTTAGGGATATAAATAGGTTTATGGAAAAATAACTGACCCCAGAGAGATGAGAACTACCTGTGGGTCTCAAAGTCAATGTCAAAATATTTTGGGGGAGCTAGCTTAACTCTGGCGAGGTCAGCAAAATAAACAGTTGCGTGGAGAGGCCAGATCACTCAAGTGTTTATAAAGGATAAACTGCTTTCATGCTGGATTCAGGGCTGTGCCCTGCTCTCAGCATATTTATTTCTAGGGTGTAGGAAGCACCCAGTGCTGTGCCATCCTGGGTGGGGAGTGGGACTGTGTTGTTACTGGCATTCTGAGAGCAGGGTCCTTAACTTGAATGTATGTGTATCTGTTTTACAGAGAACATATGTATTTATAGTGTTGAAGATATTTGCTAACGATCCTGATAAACATCTGATAAATCTTCTGAAGTGTATTTTTTTAAGGAAAGTATATTAGGCTATAACAAATCCTGTTACTATGTGCTCTAGAGTCAGGTAGGAACGGGGGAAGTATATTAGGTTTTATGAAAGTACAGTGTCAGTGGTTATCTTACAAGTAACTAATAATGAATATTTAGAACAAGAATAATTTTGTGAAAAGGAAAATGCCTGAAATCTGAACTGTTTTTATGCCTTTATTTAAATATGGAGGATTTTCCGTATGTAAATCAAACCTTCATGTTGTATGCCTGAAACTTATATTATGATATCATTTCTCAAAAAAATGGAAAAAAATAAATAAATATGGAGGATTTTTTTTTTTTTTTTTTAGAAAAAGATGATGTCAGGAGACACAATTTAATCCTACCCCACAAAAAAATGCCCCTGCGGATTCACTGTAGGAAAAAATTACAAACAGAAGAGTAATTTGTGTATTTAGTAGTAGAGCTTGTTGAAGTCTTTATCAGAGGCAAGAAAGGAGTCTCTAAAGTAAAATTTTTTGTGTTAACATTTGATTTTGTCATACTACAGTAACTTTTTCCAAACTTTGTTTTTGTCTAGCATTTAACAGAAGAAAAACCTGATGGCCTTATCAACGAAGCTTCTAGGTATTCATATTTAAAGTATATATTGATTACTGGCTAATTGGAAAGAGAAAAATATTAATATGAAACCAAAAATAGAGAAATATGAGAGCATAAGTCAAGGAATTTATCTTTTTTCCTGTAGTTGAATTACTGCTGTTTATAATGGTCTGATAACTAAAATTTTATTTAAAACTATTTTTTATTTTATAGTATAAAGTAAGTTCCGGGTACAGGAGTTCTTTGTGATGTGCATAGGAAATGTTAACATTTAAAAATATTTTCTTGTTCTCATTTAATTTCTTGGGGATTGAAGATAATTATAAAAAAGTTGGCTCAGTTATTGCCTTCTTTAACAGTAATTCATTTGATTCAAATGTTCACTGTTATTTAGAACAACAGAGGAACAAATATGAATCTAGTTTTAATTTGGCATTTAGAAGATTTTTTTGTTTAAATACCTTTATGTCCCTGATAGGTTTGTCTTTAGACTTATAAATATTTAAGTTAGTTTGCCTACCCTAAGCATATTCTCCCTAATGGAAAAAAGGTTTTTGGATAAATGACAGTTACTAAATATGCTGCTAGTTTAAGAGGGAGGCCCCTTGAGCTTTGCAGCGGATGTTCCAGACATAAATAAAGAAGACTGTGAGCCAGCGATGGATTCCCCATCGTTTTGGAGTGTGGTACTCTGTTGTTTTGTACTCCTGCTTAAACACTGATTTTGGTATATGGTTTTGATTGAAATGAGACTGAACTTAAATGTTTTTGTAACTTTTCTCCTCACTAAAATATGTTTATTATAGAAAATGTAAATAAGCCAAATAGCAAATGTCAAAATATTGTAAAAAACAAAGTTCAACATAAAAGACCTCCAATTTAAAGATTGCGACTGTTTATACCAGTATTTTGAGTTGGGCACATTCAGTCTTTATTCATGTAATGGGATTGTGATATGCATACTGTTGAAATCGAGGCTTTTAACGAATTCAGTTCATTTATTTTTGAGAATTTGGTTGTGTTATTTATCAGCTGTACCTTCAGGTAGCATAAAACAAATATTAGGAATAAACAGTCTAGTGATTAAGCTTTCCTGAAGCATTGAGGAAGATGTAAGGACTCCTCAGCTTTACCAGTCCTGTTAATAGAATATATAACTTCTAGTTATAGAAAGCTATTTTCTTATTCAGCCTTCTGTCAAATGGATTCTTTAACTTGAAAATATATATATATAAAACAGCCTTCACGGATATATATATATATCTATTTTATAGAGAAAATATGTATTCCTCGTTGTGAAGTATATGCTATTAGAGATCCTGATAATCTCGTGTCGTTTTAAACTGTTTAATATAGTTTTAATGTTAAATAAACTTATTCACCTGTACTTCTTTGAAAATTATGGTAACTATTACATGGAATATTTTAGTATGTAGACTGTCCTTATTTTTTTCCATATTGGATATCTGAATTTTATGCCTTTCTTTACAAAGAAAATCATGAATTCACAATCATCGTAATTGTAAATCATCCTTGTTTGTAGAACTTTTGAGGCTTGTGTTTGTAATTGTGGAGTAGAAAGTGAAAGTACTTAGTAAGTATTTTTAATGGATAATGTGAAATATGAATTTTTATAGTGACTAGTATAATTTATCCTTACTATTTGAAGAATAAGCAGATTAGGAGTAAACTGAATTACTGTATAGAGTATTAACATAGTTTTTAACCGATAGTTGATCTGAAGGAGATGTTTTATTTATTTTTTAATTTCTTAACACTTCTTTTTTGACATTTGTTCTTGTTTGCTAATGTAGGCAAGTTGCTTTGGCAGATATCATCATCATCAATAAAACAGACTTGGTTTCAGAAGAGGACTTAAACAAATTAAGAACAGCTATTAGGTACAAAATTATGTCTTTAAGTACCTACAAATTCAAAGTGTACTATACAAAATATTTTTTACCATGTGCCATTAGAGAATCCCATACATTGTTGCCTACGTAACTGTTATATAAATTGTAATACATGAAGTTATTCCCTATTGCTTACAGAACATAGTTCAAAGTTCATAGACTGATGTGCAAGGGCTTCTGACTTAATCCTCCTTTTCCTGTCTTCTCTTGGACTTTTTCCTGACATGAAGTTCTGTAATTGTACCCAGGGTGATCATTTACTCACTTTCTCATGGCTGTGTCTTGAGAAATTCTTTTATTACTCGTATTGTGTTCTCTCTCCCTCTGCCAGTCCTCGAATTCCTTTTTCTTCTCTGTTTTTCTTCTTTTTTCCCAGTATTTTTATCCATTCTTTAGACCCCTTTCCCTCCCCACCTTTTTCTTCCTCTCTCCTCTGTGAAGCCTTCCCTAACTCTTGTGGTTTCACTTTTACCTGAACTCTCATTGACTTTGTCTTCCTTAACTGTCTACTAACCATACGTGGTTTTCAGCTTGTTTTGACGTCTGCAGTGTTCATAGCCGAGGCTAATCAATATAGGATAATATGAATTATACTCAAATATATGTTAAATGATCTAACAGTAGTTGTTGGACTTTTCAAATGCAGTTAGAGTTCAGGGACTTTGAATTATTTTATAAGAACTAAACTAGTAAGTGTCACCTCTAAAGAGACATTGAATAGCTCTCATTATTAGTCATCGTCAGTGGGCCTGGTCAGCTGACATCAGATTTTGAATCTGTCAGTGCCAGTTCATATAGTATCTGTTATAAATTGAATCAGCGAAGCTTAGTTTCATTAGGAGATCGGCTGTAATCATGATGATTACAGAAGAAAAAAATCCGTTTTTCTCCATAGTTGGTTTTATTTTAATAGTAATATCCTCTCAGGCTTTAATTAAAAAACTAATAATGTCTCCATGTGGAGGGCAGGTAGTATTGCATAGTATTTAAGGTCACAGACTTCAGAATCTGCTTGGGTTCTAATCCTCAGTCTGTTCTCACGATATTCTTTTCACGTCTCATCTGTAAAATAGGAGTAATACCTGCTTCCTGAATATAATGTTGGTAAACTTTGTGCAGTGCCCAGTGCATAGTAAATGAGCTATTAGCTCCTATCACTATTAGATTGTAATTTTTTTCTTAGTTTATAATTTCAAGTTACAGTGAATTAAAAAAAGAAATAAAAAGGTAGTTGGCAATTTTAAAAAGTCTAAAAAGATGAGCCAGTGAATGAAAATTACTTCTTTTACCCCTTTTGTCATTGGTTCCCTAAATTTTGTTTCTCTTTTCAAAATCCTGTGCATCCTTGCAATTGCTAGAAAAAGAACACAATCTATGTAGCAAACATTTTTGGATCTAGGATTATTACTACTGGGCTTTTCTATACTGACTAGCCTGGATCTCCAGTACCAGCAAGACTGACTATTAGCCAGCTTGTTGCTAGCCTGTAATATGCAGCTATACCAGAAAGGAATTCGGACAAAGCACATTGATAAATTACAGACCCTTTTGGCTTTTCACTCTCCATTGTACATCAGACTTGCAACTGACTCACAATTCGATTTGGGAAGTTGGAAGAAGGTAAACATGTTTGAGTGGAAATAGCCATCATGTTATAGAGTATATTCAAAAGAGAAGATTAAGAATTTTGTGAAATAGTGGAGAGACTTGCCTTAGAATTATTGTATGCAGGAAGCGTTACCCATGGGAACATGCTTGAATAAACAGCAAATATCATCAGCAAGTAACCCTAAGGGCAATGGAATGAATGATATAAAGGTAGCTAGATCAGGTGTATAGTATGTTGAAAAGATTTAACAAATATTTTTGATACCATACAACAGGAGCCATATTTTATTATCTTAGTATCAGAAAGAGGAGGACTGGCAGAGTGGATAGAGATCCTACTCAGAATTGAAGAGCTTAGTCTATAAAAGAACTTGAAAAGTGTGCCCTAAGTGTTACTGTGAGCATTGATGGCAGGCTGGAGTCAAAGTCACTCATAGCTAGGTTTTTATTTCCAGCATGTGGATAGTCATTTCTACAAAGTGTGCTTCGGGAATATTGGATACCAGTAAAAATTTTTACTTACCTACTCATTTTAAGGGCATTAGAGTTACTGGCTATTTATGAATCTCATTTTCTAAAGTGAAGGGTATTTTCGTAGATCACAAAACAGCCTGTAGTCTGAGTTGTGCAGTAATTTTTGCACATCCTGTTTTAATGCCTCAGTGGAATATGCCTAACTTATGATTAAAAGGAAAAGAATAATTAAATTTTGTAAGTTTTGTTTTCTATTTTTTGGGGTTTTTTAGTTCCAGATAATATTTGTATGTGCTTATTTCATATTTTAGAACTAATGTGCACTGTGTGCTTTTTTTAAAAACACAGTATATAAGTTTTGTTTTTTATTTTTTTGTTTTTTCTAGTTCCAGGTATACTTGTGTGTGCTTTTTACTTCATAGTTGAGAAATTATATGCCTTGTGTGCTTTTTATAAAACTTAACACTTTCTTACCTTTTCATCCTCACTTTTAAATTTATTTCAGATCAATAAATGGACTGGGAAAAATTTTAGAAACACAAAGATCAAGGTACTTTTAAAAAACTACTACTGATATTAGCAATAAATAGTTTTAGTTAATAATAACTGATAAATATGCTTGATTCTAACATAAGAAAGATACATGCATATTTTTTAAAGATGGGACTCAAAAATGTGGTTTTGAATGTTCTTTTTAAATTAGTTTGATATATTTATTTAACATATTTGCTTCTCCTTCTTATAACTGAGACTGTGGAGCCATGATAACACTGGGTAGCTGCTTTTGCCTAATGAGGAGAAAAACATGGGACTTCCCTCTAACTAGTATAGAAATCTGAAAAAAAGTATATTACTGGGAATTATATTTTAATTTGAACTATCTAAATAGCTTTTTAAGATTTTAAAAATCTTCTTAGTGTTTAATGGTTATAAAAATAAGCTGTCATGTAAAAAAATACATGGAACCTTTAAGTTTTGTTACATTCTTTTTTAAAAATTTTGATTTCCATTTCCTATAGGTTTTCCTCTCTTCTCATTGTGTTTATACAGATGTGCTACTTTATAAAATTATGTGTTTTTAAAACATCTGTAAAATTGATTTCTGTAGGTTGAACTCTGTTTTTCACTGAAACAGATTTCAGGAAATTTCTGTACAGGGGTATTTCATTAAGCTCATTTTTTTTTTAGCAAGAATGGCTCAGCAGCTGAGAGACCCAGCATCGTGCAGCCAGCAGCTCTGAGACTCACAGCTTACAGTCTGCTGCCACCCAGTTTTTAATTCAGATTCTTTCCTTGAAAGTGCAGCAGAGGCCCTCGTTGAGTGGCTCGTCTGCTATGGCAGAGATTAGAGGTGCTGAAAGACTATCCTAAGTGTTAGGCAGTAACAGCAGCAGCTGCTTATATGCATGTCAGCGGGTGGGGGGGGATTCATTTGGTATGCATTCTCAGGAGCCACTCATCTGCTGGCAGAGGTAGCAGAACAATGCCCTGAGTGTAAGTTCTGTACAAGCACACGCCATATGTGTTTCAAATTCCACTGTGGAAAACCTCTGATAACCTGCCTTATGCTGTGAGCCATTCTTCAGTATCCATCTTCTTCCTATTGCATTTTACTGTTTCCTTTCTCCTTAATTTGTCTCTTCTTTATGAAATTACAGACAACCCTTTAATGCTTAAAGGAGGTTTTAAAAATCATATCCATAAATAGCTGTGATTCTTTCATAATAGCATTTCTTTGTTTCATATTTACAAATATATTAAATCCGTTTTTTAAAGGTCTATTAATTTATCTTAATTTTTCTTTTTGTTGGTTTTTATTTAGGACCTTTATGTCTGGCATAAAGATTTCATCTTGAAAAGTTTATGTAACGATTTTGATATTTATATAACATTACTTTCTTTTTTTTTTTTTTTAAGATTTTTATTTATTTATTTATTTATTTTTAGAGAGGGAGAGAAACATCAATGTTGCCTCCCACATGGCCCCCACTGGGGACCTGGCCTGAAACCCACGCATGTTGCGGATGCAACCCTGGCTGGGAACCCTGCCTGGGAATCAAACCAGCGACCCTTTGGTTCACAACCCACACTCAGTCCACTGAGCTACGCCAGCCAGGACCTTATATGACATTTCTAACATTTTTTTCTGTTATATTATAGAACAGCAAACATGCAATGATTAAATTTTATTACTTCAAATGGATAAATGAACAAGTGAATAAAATCTCCTTTTTTTCTTGTTTTTCAGTGCCTGGTGTTTGCCAGTGCATCTGAGAATCTAGGGACTTTGAAGCCGTATATTGAGGATTGATGTTGGATTAGGATCCTTTTCAGTGCAGATCAGAACTCCATGGTAGAATTCTTACTATTAGGTCATGAATCTTATATTAAAATTAAATATTTTCCCAAACTCCTTGAGGCATAGCAACTTGAGCTTCCCAGTTTAGAAACTAGAGATTTGGTTTTTAACAAAGTAGTTGAAATCATTGTGATGAAAGTTTAGTTTTATTGTGTGTATATTTTTTTAACATCCCATAAGCATCTTGTGATTGACAAATGCTTACAGTAAAAAAACTGACAGTAGTAAAGCTGCTATAAGCATATGTAAGAAAGGCTTACCTTGAGAGTGCTTGAGGAATGAGAATGATGTGCAGCATTTTTTTATTGGTAAAACTTAAGTTCATTTTGAGGAAAATGGAAGTTCCAATGGACCACATAGACTGCAGAAGCAGGAGGCGAATATTAGGAGTATCATTCTTATCTTTTTTTGACTTTTAAAAAGTCTTGGAGATGTAAGTGAACTAAACAGAGAAAAATCAGAATCCACTTTGTTGATAATAACTTAATCTGTTCAACAGACTATTTATTGAGCACTCTATTAGTTCCTAGACATTTTGTGGCATGTTAAAGATTTAGGCAATGGATAAAGCAAAAACTTTGCCTTGAAGGAGATGAGTCATTTGAAGGAGACAGAAGCAAACAAGCAAAAACCAGTATATTGAGTATTATTATACAGCAAGAGTATTAAATGCACAGGGTCCTGTAAGGTAAAGAAGATAGAGGAGCAATTACTCAGTTCTTCTTGATGAAGCATCAGAAAATTTTGACTGAGAAGGTAATCCTTGACCCTAGTCTTGATCATTGACCTGAGCTAAGGAATGAATAGGAGTTTTCTAGGTGGACAAGAATAGTATGGCCTTCTAGGCCAAAGGAATATTTTGTACTTCAGGGGCCTGTGAATATATTAGAATGGCTAGAACCTATGGTATAATGTTGCAGAGAGAAAAAGATATAACTGAAGAGAGAGAGAACTTACCATAAAGGGTCTTGAATGCCAGGATACATAGTTTGGATTTTCTCCTGTGGGCAGCAAGGAATTAGGGGAGGATTTTAAAAGCAGTATGACTCCTGGGAAATGGGTTAAATATGGTGTAGTTTTTCCAAGTTAGGAAATAAGAGAGGAGCAATTTGGGGGGTAGGGTGGTGGTAGTGAGTTTTGTGAAGGTGATTAGTTCAGTTTGGTAGTCATTTGTGGTGCCACTGGGGAAAGCATTTGAAAATTTAAGTCTAGTGTTAGAACTTCTCTGTTGGATGGTATTGACAATTCGTAGATCTGGAATTGGCTGCTGGCCCCTGTTCGTGAGACTCATGGAACTTGGAAAAGGTGACTGTACACAGTTGTGACGGGGGAACTCTGCCCGCAGACCCCCCACCCCCATCTGCCACAGATGAACATAATGCTACCAAGACATAATTTGCTTGGGGAGGAAAGGTGGTCAGCTTCTCTCATGGGAGAAGGGCCGCAAGTCCTTGCCTCAATGGCTTTTTATTAGGTTCATAACACACAGGGATACAGGTAAAGCTCATCAATCAATGTCAGGTGGCAAGGATCACACAATAGATAACATTTCAAAGAAATCTGAGGGCTTAATCTGAGTCAGTGTCTGTCAGGTAAGGGGTTGCAAAAACTTTAGGAGACATACTCATTTCCTGCCTGGACCCTTATCATATGGATGAAAGCATTCTTAGCAAAGCAGACTTTATGAAATCTTTGTTATGCCCAATCACCCAGGAACCCAGTCTAGCCTGCAGAGGCTGCACTCCCTCCCCATCAAGATTCAGGCTTAAGTGGATTAGAGCCAGGAAGCTCTTCTCCCAGAGCTTTTCCCACACGGAAAGGGGACTTGGGCTATGTCAAATAGCTGGGGGGTGGGGGGCTGAGGGTCCTTCACCCTCACTTGCTGCAGTCCCCGAGTCCTTTCTTGATGGCCTCCCACATGATCGCGTCTGCTTGGGTTGCCTCTCCTCTGAGGGGTCGTACCCATAGACTCTGACAAACCGACCAAGTGTTGGGGGCTAGAGATGGCAGAAGCAGCATTCTTGCCAGGGAGATAAGCTTTGTTTCCTCAGTGGCTCACAGTCCGGAGGTCGCTCACTCAGCCTTAGCCATGGCAGGGCAGTTACAACTCGTGAAACCAGACAGAGCGGTTCCCAACAGACAGTATCCCTGGAGTAGCCCCTGAACTCCCCTTTCCTCCTTGGACAGCCAGAGCCCTCCTTCTTGCCTTCTGTCCTGGGTCTTGGTCTACTTACAGTACTCTTTAGACATGGGGAACACTGAAAACTCTTCATTGGTTAGGCACTCCTAGCATAGGTAGTTAAAGAAATCAGGAGAATAGATGCTCTTGGAAAGTGTTTACCTCCCTCTTTATGTTTGCTTTATTCTCTCATTTAGTTTTTACATAATGGTCATAGTCCTCATTTTTCTTTATTTTTTATAGTAATGTTTTGAAAAATGCCTAGTTTTTTTTATTGATAAAAACATAAATATATATATTTATTTGATTTATACTTACGGAACAGCATTGGGAGTACCAAAATAAACCCTTGTATTTATAGTCCATTCATGTTCTGTTTTTAAAACTTTTTTATTGTATTTTTTTCATTACCATTTATCCCTCTCATCCCCCCCTTCTCCCCGTAGCCACCACACTGTTGTCCCTGTCCATAGTCCTTTTTCCATTTTCATGGTGAAAACAGATTCGAAGAAAGTCCATGGTAACTTTCATTCGGAAGCTTAGGCTTTTTCCTTTTATTCTCTGTTGAGAATCTGGTGAGAAGACAGTAAGAGGCTTTGATATTTTATTCTCTGTAGAACTTAACTTGCACAGATCTGTCATTGGTCCTCTCTGTTTTGGAAGTGTCAAAGGAATCTGGGATAAAGCAGAATTATCTCTAAATCTATGTATTTTCAAGGACATAACTAGTGTATTTAAAAGCTCGTGTTTCAAAACTGACTTTTGTTATTCAAACAATTGGCCTGAATTTCGATATTCACACAGTTGGCATCTGTAAACTTTCTTAAACTTTAAGCTGTTTCCTGAGATAAAGATAATAAACTTGGGGGGAAACTTCATTCATCACCTGTCAATATAAATATTTGCTCAATTGTGATAGTGAAAAAGGGGATATGTTTGCTGTTAAGGTTTTGGTCGCTTATGTAAATTGATATTCAAAAATTTCTTCATGGAGCATTTACTTCTTTGCTTTGTCATTTTCCTAATTCTGCTCATCTAGAATGTCCACAATTTGAAATATTATTACAGTCTGTTAACACAGAACTTTGGAGTGTCCTTCTTGTAAAAAG
>PVKM010029004.1:0-17985 GCA_004027735.1 Carollia perspicillata
AGTGAACATGGTGGTGATGAGGTTTCTGCCTGAAACCAGTATAAGATGGGGGCCCTTTCGCTGCCTCATTCCAGCAGAGTTCCACTATCCCACGTAACTGGAAAAATCGAGACAATGCCAGAGACTGGATTCACAATGTGCAACCAAACATTGTCGAGTTCTGCACTCTCATGTCTCTCTAGATATCCCACATGTAGCATTCCTGATCTGAAAATCTCCCCCATCTCACTGCAAGCTCCCCTGAATTTGGTCTTGAACTTGGCCAGCACAGGCTTCCTTCTCTCTCATGCTTTCTCCCGCTTCCTCTCTTTGTCTTCTTTTAGTTGCTGTCTGTGCATTTTGTTATAAATCCTGCTTCTTTTTACATTTGTTAAATTTAAAATTACTTATGTGGATACAGCGCATTTCCATAGGACGATATGGGTTTAAATAAGCCACCAAGTGTAATTAAGGAAATAACATTTGGGCAAGTGGACATTTGCAGTGATCCTTTCTACCTCTCAGAGCCTAGATCAAAATCACCTTTGCCATCCACCAATGCCAATAGGTACCTGAGGTCCTTGACATGTTTGCCTTGGGCAGAAGTCTAAGAAAGGGGATAAGCATCCCCTGCATTGCCATCATCATCCTCATCAAGCTATCTGAGTATAGAAGGCATGAAAAACACAGCCTGACCAGCTACTGAAACTATAGCCTAAAATGAAACACAGAGTGATAAGGGGTCTTGGAGGAAGTGCTTGAGCCTTATGCTTTCCATGGTTGAAAAGGCCAAAGGCAGAGGATCAATAAATTCTTCAAAAATTATATTTAAAAGAATGTGAAATGGATGGCCAACAATCCATCTACAACAAGGATGCATTTATGGGCCTCCAGGAAGGTGATTAGAAATTCCTCAACCCCATTACTAAGTTATTCCAGAATTTCGGGTAGCGGATGGAGTGTTTCTGGAGTGAACTCTTCTGGACCAACCTCATAGAGAACTGGTCAACTACCCTCAAAGAAGAGAGAATCCACAGACTTGGCCGTACAGTGAAAAATACCGCTGTGTTAGAGCTGGTTATCCTGGCAGCTTACAGCCCATATCTGAGTTCATGTGTACGACACAGAAATCTAGATATCTGAATGTGTATACAAGGGGAGAAATGTTGGGAACCGCTCTGCCAGGTTTCAGAGGTTGTAACCGCCCCCCATGGCTAAGGCTGAGTGAGCGACCTTCGGACTGTGAGCCACTGAGGAAACAAAGTTTATCTCCCTGGCAAGAGCGCTGCTTCTGCCATCTCTGGCCCCCAGTGCTTGGTTGGTTAGTCAGAGTCTATGGGTAAGACCCCTCAGAGGAGAGGCAACCCAAGCCAGACACGATCATGTGGGAGGCCATCAAGGAAGGACTTGGGGTGGGGCTGCAACAAAGTGGGGGCAAAAGACCCTCACCTCCCTGGCTATTTTGACATAGCCCGAGTCCCCTTTCCATTGGGGAGAAACGCTTCCTAATCCACTCAGGCCTGAATCTATGATGGGGAGGTAGTGCAGCCCTCTGCCAGCTAGAGCGGGTTCCGGGGTGATCAGGCATAAGAAAGAATTAGTAAAGTCCTGTGAAGCCTGCTTTGCTAAGAGTGCTTTCATCCACGTGATAAGGGTCTGGGCAGGAAATGAGTATGTCTCCTAAAGTTTTTGCAGCCCCCTTACCTGACAGACACTGACTCAGATTAAGCCCTCAGATTTCTTTGAAATGTCATCTATGGTTTGATCCTTGCCACCTGACATTGATTGATGTGCTTTACCTGTATTCCTGTGTGTTACGAACCTAATAAAAAAACATCGAGGAAGGGGCTGTTGGTCTTTCTCCTTTGAGAGTCTGACCACCTCTCCTCCCCAAGCAGATCATGTCTTGGTAGTATTATTTTCATCCGTGGCAGATGGGGGGACTTGCACAGAGTTTCCCCCACAGAGAAATAAAAATTTAATCTGACCTCCAAGAAAATGAAAATGCAATCATATCCTAAAGAATAAATAAATATTCTTTTTAAATACCAGGTGGAGAAAAGTAAAGTATGTGATCAATAATGTCAGATACTTGAGAGAAGATAAGGAGAAAGAAAAATCTTTCTGATTTATCAAAAAGTGGTTGTCAATGACCTTGGAGATACTCATCCTAATACAGTGTTGAGGTGGAAGCCATTTTACTAGAGAATGGTGGAATGATAAAAAAAAAAAACCCACGAAAACATAAAGAAGGGCGGTGAAGCAAGGATTCAAAATCCTCAGTGGAGAAGTGTGACAACGAGAAGGAAAAGGGGATGTGGTTTCGTGGGGAAGAGGATCACATAATGAGCTTTTAAGAATGATCAGTCTTTGATGACGGAGCGCAGAAATACGGTGGGAGAAGAAAACTTAAACACAGGAAAGAAGGGTGAAGTCTGCTAATGAGCTGCTAATATCTATGCTGTAATTATACCAAAAAAATGCATTCCCAATGCAAAAAGGTCTCTTTCTAGTTAGTAGCCCGGATGCTCTAAGACTAAAGTCATTGGCTAAATGTCTCCTCTGTTCCTCACCTTCTAATTTCATTAATCTGCTGTGGTTAACTCTCACTAACAGGAACTAATATAAGGATTGATTTGAGGCCATTTCAGATCTTCCTCAATATTAGTTCGGGCCCGAATGAGTGGAAAATCTATTTGTCCTGAATGGATTGCAGTGGTCTACTCAAGTGATTTCAGAACTGGGAAGTCAGAAGATATTGAATTTTAAATATTAGATTATTTTATATTGGACTTTGGATCTAATATTCGATATTAAAGTGTAAAATCACATTGTCCTTATTGCTAGCCTTCTTTCCCATCTTGCTGCAGGATCAGTATTGTTTTAGCACGGTATTTGAGGGCGCAGGAGCCGACGGGGTGAGGGGAAATATTTACACTGCTCACGGAAGGGGTGGACAGCCCGAGCTTTAAAATGAATGTCACCAAACTCTAAAAGCAGTAATGTGTTAACCCAGGACGGCCAAATTGTATTGGACTACTGTAACAAAGAAACAGCGGACAGAAGGAAACCAAACTCACCTCAAGAAGTGACGAAAAGGTTTGAGTTTGTGCTATTGCCTTTACAAGAGACATTCTGACGACCCTCGGTACAGTCGGGTGCATTCACACCACGTGAAGGGTGATAAACAAAAGCGAGAGGAGAGGCTAATCTGAGGATCCAAACGCAGACGACCGAAGTGTGTCCACAGGGCTTTCTGACGGCACTATTCTGACATGCGTTGAGAATCATCAGTCCTGAGAAGCACTTTCAAAAAACATTAAAACCAGACACACGCTGTGCAATTTCCAACCCTCGAATGCAACGTCACAATTTGGTTTTTATGGGACTATGAAAAGGCCCACGTTCTTCAGAAAAATAACTGATGAATTTGTTTAAAACAGCAACACTATTTGCTACGGACCTGTTATGTTCCAGGACTGTTCTAAGAACTGTCTTCCAAGTTCTTTACACGTATTCGGCCACTGGATTCTCAAAACAAATACACTGGCAAACCGAACCTCTGAGGCATATACTGTTCTTATCTTCACTTTGCTTACGAGGGCACCGGGACTTAAGTGGCCTGGCAGAAAATGCCTAGAACCCAACCTAAGCGCTTTACATGACTGACATTTTGGTGTACTACCGTAATTCCTGAACAACCCCTGCCTGGTAATTTTCCTTTGTTCAGCTCCCTGATAAGCACGTTCTCTGTGTAGTATGAGTTCAAAATAGTTTTCTTCAAAGAGTCAAGTGCCAGGCAGCTTGGCTATCGGGTGACTGTCCTCGATGGAGCACCAGTTTGGGACTGGGTCCTAGGAAGAGGATGTTATCGGAACAGGTGGTCCTGTATATGACCAAGACCAAGCAGGGGAGAATTTGTGGCAAATCCCAGATTGTGGAGTAGAGCTATTTTAAATCCCCTGTCTAAAACATCATTTTTATTTTATTGATTTGAGAGAAAGAGAGACTGAGAAACACTGATGTGTTGTTCTACTTATCCAGGCATTCATTTATTGCTTATTGTATGCGCCCTGATGGAGGAATTGAACCTGCAACCTTGGCATATCGAGATGATCCTCTAACCAACTGAGCTACCCACCCAGGGCCAATTTTAAATCCCTTTTACCTAAGACCAGGATCCATCCTAAAACCTGGAGCGAAACTAGGCCGGTAAGTTTTGTCTAAAGTCAAGATACACCAATTGCACGAATCAGAGGAGAGCTGAAGCTGAGACCCAAACAGGGGTTATTCAAAAATTTATTAGCGCTCTGGCCAGGTGGCTCAGGTGCCTGGAGCATCATTCCCCACACCAAAAGGCTGTGGGTTCAATTCCCAGTCAGGGCACACGAGAGAGGCAACCAATAGATGATCTGTGTTTCTCTCTTACATTGATGTTTCACTTCTCTCCCTCCCTTCCTCTCTCTAAAATCAATCAACATATCTTTGGGTGAGGACTTAAAAATTATTTATTAGATTTTTGGTGCAAAGGAGAGGCCACAGTCCTAGGAAGGGAGGGAAGAGTCAGTGGGATAAAAGGTTTGTAAGTACAAAGAGACTGGGTATGGGCGACCAGGATCTTCCTGGGATCACACAGGGATTCTGTGGAAGGGGCTGGCAAACCACAAGCCAAGACTACCCTCAGGACCCAGGAGGACCACCGCTCACACGGATTCACCGTGGGATGCTGTATTCGAAACCTGAGGTTGGGTCCCTGGTTCCATCTCCAGTTTCAGCACTCAAAATTAAAATCTATACACAAAAATAAAATAAAATAAGGAATAAAAATCAGAAGTCACACGGCAAGGAAACCTGTCTCACTTCAACCTAGCATCTCCCAGCATTCCTCGACAATTACACCCTGTCTTGATCATGTTCAAGTGATGCTGAGCTGGTGTTTCGTGGAAGAGACGTAGGGAGACACTGGGGTGAACGCTGCCAGGAAGAGGGTGCCTAGTGGCCCATTCGGGAGGTGAAGACAATATTGGGCAACTATTTCCTCTTGTGTGGTCTCATCCTTTAAAATTCTTTACTTAGATACATTTATCTTGTGCAAATGTTCCGTTTCATATCACGGAACAGGGACATTGCTGGGCTTGGGGACAACCAGGAGAGGAACGAGCCCACTTTCCAGGTGGACATTTCCTACCAGAATGCACCCTGATCTGCACGATGCGGGGGGCTGCTCCCCATTCCTTCTCTCCTTCCTGTCCCTTCGGTCGTTGTTCAGGTGAATTCCGGCCCCGTGGCACCCCCTCTCAGCCACTAAAAGCTGTCCACGGTTGGAGCGACATCACCTTCAGCAGTGGTGGGGGAGCACTTTCAAAGGTACTACGAATTCTTGCTCCCTTAGAGTCAATATGAACCGAAAATCCAAACACTGTATGGTCTTCCATTGTTATTTTACTTTTTAAAAGAAATAAATATACCCATAGTTAGTTCAAACAGAGGTCTTCTGACCAGAATCAACAGCACCATTATCTACTTAGAGTCTAATACAGGATTTTTATTAGCCAAAGATGTAAAAGAATATGAAAAGCTACAGCTTGTAGGTAGAAAAATGAAAAAAAAAAAAGAAAGAAAATCCACGCAGTCACTACAGTTCTGTGGATTTCTAAAAATCCTTTCTCCCGAAGCCTTTACAGTTTTAAGTTGGCGAAGATCCCTTCTGAGGACACAACCTGGATTCTCTGGGATACTATGAACCCCAAAATACGCACTTGTAATTCGTTACTAAGTCATAACATTTTTAACCATGGTCTGACTGCAGGGTATCAACAGAACGTGAACGTAGAATGTAAAAGTTGTTCATTTTGGAGACACAAACGTGACCCCCAAATTTTAAAAGGAGGGAGAGAAAGACGCATACACACAGATCAGTACGGTGACCGCCAGAGCGAAGGGGGTGGGGGAGGCAGAGGAGGGTAAAGGGGGACAAATGGTGACGGAAGGAGACTTGACCTGGGGTGGTGAGCGCACACTACAATACACAGGTGAGGCGTTAGAGAACTGTACCCCTGAACCTATGATTTCATCCCACAACGTCACCCTGATAGACAAACAAACAAATGCAATGACAAGAAGAGATATAGCCGCTTGGCGGATCTGGGTCCCCTTTAAACAGACAACCAACAGAATTCTGAGCATCACTGAACCGATCCGACTGCTGCTTCTAACTTAGAAAAGTCTCAGTGTCGTCTGCAACTGCCTCAGTTTTGTGTTTTCCAGTAGAACGCTGCCTGAATTGTAATAATTAGACAGATTAGTGGCCACAGACTCAGAGCCCACAGGGACCAGCCAGGGAGAGTCAACCCCAAAAGGAACTGTGTGCCAGGGTCTGGGGGACCCGGGAACTCGGCCACAGGATTAGAGGAGCAGTCGCCAGTCATCCCAACTGCTGGCTGCCACGTGGGAATGCGGAGCCAGTTCCGCCAAAGAGTGTCTCTCAATTTTCAAGAGAGGCGACAAAAATCCAGATTGGAAGGGATCTCTCGGCACTAACGCTGCCGCAGTTTTTAAGAAAACGTCACCCGTGACAGACCAGCCACCTCTACAGGTGAAGAAGAAATGCAAGCCACTCGTGCGCAAACTCTGCTGTGGCCACGAGCTTCCTCCGGGCAAGCAGTAACTGCATTTCATTATCTTCGGAAAAACCAAAGACCGTGGACTTTGGAGGCAGATGTCTCGGTTTGCGTTCTTATTTCACCACCTAACCGTCCTGGAGCTTGGCTCCGGTTACCTGTCCTCCCCGACACCTCAGTTCTTCGGCTGTCGCCCAGAGGGAGATGCTACCGTGATCCACGGTCGTGAGGGTGAAATACCACCGACAGCCCGCCTCGCCTTCAAAAGTCACCGCATCCTATTACTTTCATGGTGCTGCCAGCAGTGGAAAGAATGGGGACTTTCGCAGGGGTTTTGATGGGCCTGTGGAGCGTCTGAATCCTCACAATGGTATTTTATGGAGGCCACATAACGTGGACAGGACACAGACCGAGATCAGACCGTACTTTATCACTAGCCCATTGCCTGCTTCTCGCCAATCTCTGAGTTCTCCGTGTGTTTGTCAGTGAGCCCCCCGCGCTCCTCATCCTGAGGTCAAGTCATTGGGAGGCAGAGAGAAGATGGAGTGGACTTGGCCCCTGGATCCGAGTCTCGGCTCTGCTGCTGGCTGGCTGTGAAATGCCGAACTCGCTACTGAACTTCCCAGGTTTTCGTCCCCCGCCCCCCGTAAAGCGAGGATAATGAAAGAACACCTCACTCTTAATAAATCAACAGGACCCGGAAAGCCCTTAAAACAGTGCCCAGAACATAGTGAGTGCTTAATAAATAGTAGTTATTTATGAAGAATCTCAGACACCATTGATTTTAAAAAGGGTGTGCCGTTGTATATATAATGTCGAGGGAAGGGAATGACTTCAAATGAAACGGTGACACACGGCTTCCTTATCAAAATTTTTACTTATATCAGTAAAAAGGCCTCTGGACCCAGGTATACGTGTGCATCACACACCACTGCTGGGCACCCATGGAAAGAAAAGTACATACGATTAACTGGTTAGGCCGATGGGCTGAGTCAGCCTGGAGCCCTGCGTTATCCCCATCAGTGCGTCGCTGCCCAGGCTTCTGAGCCACTGGGGCGTTGGGAGTGCCTCACCTCCTTTCCCTCCTCCTCCTTCCAATTTCTAAACACTCGTAATGTGAAAATTTTTCCAAGATGTATATCAGTAGGGAGCATAGTATAATAACGCCCCATGTACCCAAACCCAAAGCAACCGTACTACCAAAGTGCTTTGATCATCTGCAGGATTTTTCCCCGCCAAGGTCTTGATGCTGATTTTGCAAGTTTGGATGCTTACATTTTCTTGATCTTACTAGCAGACACCGAGCAAAGGTCCTTCCTCTTACCGCGCTGAAAAGGGTTGCATTTTGAAACGTCAAGAGGCTGCCCTTGTCCGGTCACATCCACAGGAGCCCCGGCCAGGCCTGCGCATGCGCAGGAAAGGACACCTTCGTCCCGGTGGCCATCCATCAGACCCCCGATCGGAAGGTGCATCGGGACTTCAGCGGTGTTGAAATGATGGGAGAGAGTGCAGCTTAGGGTTGGTGCAACAGAGTGTCACCACGAAATACGTGCCAGGGGATACAAGACACTCTTCTTCATTCCTCATCAGGGACTTTATCTGTGAGTAACTCTGGGGAAACGGGATCTTGGGTGACATATTCTCCACGGCACTGCACGCCTGAGGAGGTCTTCTCATTTGAAGAAGTCACGATGCCCCCCCAGGAATACGCCGGCTGCGCCATCGTCGCCAGGTCTACGACCGTGCAGATGCAGACGACGATGAAAGCTAATGCTGACGCCCGCTGAAGGAACCTAGCGTTTCCACGCTGAGCCTTCCCGAATTCATCACCACCATCTTCTATAATTTAAATGACAGGAAAGAGGCTGCGTCATTACCCTGCTCACTGAGTTTCCTGGGCCACGATAAGCTCTGTTAACTGCTATTTTGGGGTCTTTTTCTCCCCCGAACTCTAAGATACAGGTTATTAGATCTTCAAGGATGCCTTTGGGTCCATTTGTCGAGTCTATAGGTTTTATCTTCATCACTGACCTCTCTGCCCATTATATATTCTGGCTTGTTGTGTTCAACCCGTGATTTCATTTTCTCAGTATTCTGTACATAACTGATTTGATTATCTGCAATGTCAGGTCTGCTTTTTACTACTTTCAAATACGATTTTTATTTGGGTTATTGTCATTTTCATTATGTAGCATGCTCTTCCTACCGGGGCCTGCTTTTGCTCAAAAGGGACACTGTCCTCCTTAATGTCATTAGAAATAAAAAGTAGGTAATTTCGAAAACCGTATCTTCTATTCCATGAAATAGATCAGATTTATTTCTGAATCCTTATAACTTGGCTCTGTCTGTGGCCAAGCTGAGGCCCTGGCTATTTGTCTTGGAGGAGGACATGCTGATATTTTCATCCTTGAAGGTGAGGCTCTGCTTGGAGGTCCTTGAGCAGCAGTGGCGATTCCGGGGTGAGAGGAACGGGATCCTGCCACTTTACATCTCAGCACTCAGGCTCCAGAGCCCACTGGAAGCACCTGGGGAGCTTTCCGTGAATGCAGATTCCAGGGCTCTGCTTCCAGTGAACTTGACGCAGCACAGCTGGCGTGGTGCGCCAGGAACCATCGTTTGTTCAACGTCCACTGTGAGGCTGTCACACACACACTAAGACAGAAGGGCCACAGAGGGGCCATTCTGAACCCATCACCCAACTTCTACACTCGTCAACGGTGTCCTCGGCTTGTGCTTGCTCCCTCTCACAGCACCCCCATTTTATTTTTAAAAAATTTAAAATAATTTTTGCTGGATGTTTTAGAGCATGGTACAAACACTGGGATTTTCCCTTAGATTTGCAGAATGCATCCTTAACTGATGAGAACTTCAAAAAAAAAAGCCCACATAACTGCAATAGCATTGTCACACTTAACCCAACTCGTAATGATTCCTTAATATCTCATACTGTGTGATCACATGCAAATTCCCCTTGTAATTAAAAAAAAAAGTCTTTCACTGTTAGTTTGTTGCATCAGGTCCCCCATATTGCGTTCGGTTGTTATGCTGCTCTGGATTGTATACAAAGTACATGCTTTTTAAGAGCGGCTGCTCTGAAAAGCCACTGGTCCTCTATGGCCTGGAGAAGGAGTTGGCGTGGCATCCCTCACAGAAGTGACATGGCTCGGTTCAGAACACCAGGTGACCAGGGAGAGAATGCTCTTCCGGCACCGACGGAGAGGGGTGTAGATCAGTGAAAGGTGTGAGTCCGGGAACCAGGTGCAGGGCTGGTTGGAGAAGGAGCCCTCCGTTCAGAAAGGCTCTGCGGCATGAAGGCCGCACGCTATGAAACCCGCCGGTGTGGGAAACCCTCTTAGAGCGACCCGGCCCCCGGCGAGCTCTCAGTGGCCGCTCACAGGGTTGTTCCTTCCTGAGTGGGACACATGGGCTAGCATTTGGAGGCCTGGTGGATAACACAAAGCAACAGGAAAAGCTAATTAACATCTAGGTGTCGTTTGTGATTTAATGCAGAGTTGAAAGGCAGGGGACAGAGGACAAAGGCAGGAGAGAGAGCTGCTGGAGACGTGGGAGACGTGGGGGACAGGGCCAGGGAGGACAGGCTGAGCCACGCAGACCTTCACCGTGGAGCCCACACCGGTCCCGTTGCTGTTTCCGGCACGATACACACCCAACTCGACCCTCGTTAAGGTTTGCATTTTCTGCTGGAGCATCTTTCCTCGTCAGTGTTTCACTGGGGACCAGCAGGTGCAGTGGGGGGAGAGAGGTGGACCACCGCCGCCAATGCGCAACACTGCGTGGGCTCCAGGCACAGTGCCAGGGTCGAACGGTGGGAGCGCAAAGGCGAGGAAATGCGTGCTTTCCAGTTGCTCACGGTCCCCGCGGATATTTCTGGTTTCCGTGTCTGAGTACATGGTGACACCATCCACCAGGGCGATGCGGCGAGGGCAGAAGCTTGACAAAAGCTGCATGGGCTTCTTCTCGGGGTGTTGGTGGAGGACTCTCAGTCAGCAGCTGGCTACGCGAGCCCAGGGCTCACCAGGGGTCGGTGGTCGGACCCGGGGGAGATTACATCAACTGGGAAGGGTGGCAGGCTGAACAAGGAACCTGGGTACTTCCTGCCTGGCGAGGATGAACCGAGCCAGACAAGAACACGAAGGAGGCAGAGGGGGGTGAGCCGAAGGCATGAGAAGAAAATAAGAGGCGTAGGGGAAGAGAATGGGGTATTTCGGGAGGTCAAAGTGGGACAAATGTTGCAATAAAATACAGTGAAACAGAGAGGTTAGAAAAGCTTCTGAATAGTAGCCCACGTTTGGAAGCTAAAGTGAATACTATATCTTTGTACTTGTTCAAGGTAACAGTTGTTGAGACAATTTTGAATTGCCCTTCTGTCTTCTATAATAGTGCCATTCATACGCTTTAAACATGTATATGCACTTTATGCATGGGCCTAGTAATGGATACAATTTACTAAATGCTGCTCTGGTTCTCTGGTTCTTTATGAAGAGCATCGTTCATCTACAAGCAAACCGGTAAAACCCGTATTATCATCTATCTCCATTTTAAAGATGGAGAACCACAGGGTTCTTGTAACTGATTCTGAGAAGTGGGAAGTGGAGATAAACGGGGCAGAGGTCAAGGTCGGTCTCTCTGTACTTCCACCGCAAACCCAACGCTCCCTTCAGGTTTCAACTGCCTGAGCTCAGTGCCAGCCCACGGGTCTTTACTGAGACACAGGAAAACTAATGACAGGCAGCAAGGGTACGTGATGGCTCCAAGTTCATGGGAGAACCTGGATTAGCTAATCCTCTGTGGAGGCAGGAGGGTCTGCTACCATGAGGCAAAGGGAAGAGAGGCTATACCTGCAATGAAGGAAACAAAAGAATGGACCCAAGGCTTAGGTAATGAAGCTCAAAATAATCACGTCTAAAGAGAACCAGAGGGAAGAAAAGAAAATCAAAGCCACAGAAGTCAATCCGCCGGGCTCCACTGTAAAAAGGCGAGAGCACCGAGCCTCCCCCGGCAGGCCCGGCCAGCCCTCACCTCATTACACAGCCCCTTTCTGACGCTGAGGACCGAACACGCTGTAAAATCCAGAGGATGCCTTTAATTAAAAGTTCTTTTCAAAAGCAAACAGCAATGGATTTTGCAAAAGGGCAAGTACAAATCAGACGTCTGAGTGCTGCAAAGGATTCACTTATTGGGCGCATTCGGTTGATAGGATTTGGGACGGAGACAAACCCTTCCGACTCCCATCGGGCTCGTTTTGTGGGTCGGGGCACCCTGAACTCGAGACGAGCCCAGGCCCACAGCACAGTGTGGTTTAAGGCAATGTTCCACGCCCGTGGGTGAATAAATGATGGCCACCAAAGCACAGGGAAAATGCGCGGCATTCCCGACGAACACTGAAGAACTGCGGACACGCTAATCTCTCCCACGCAACCGGAAAAGCGAACAGACCGCCCTCTTAAACGTGGAATCCATTACGCTGACGGTTTTTTGGATGGCCTGCCTCTTCGGATCTTCGTCAGCCACCAGATACAACGGTCAAGGTCTCATTACTTTTTACGTTACGTCCTCGATTACTGACTCACCGGTAACAGGACATATGTCTGGGTTATCTGCGTGTTTTCTTTTCCATTTTCAATTACAGTTAATATGTAATAGTATATTAGTTCTAGTGTACAACATAGTGGTTAGACATTTACCTAACTTATGAAGTGATCATTCCCGTAAATCTAGCACCCACCTGGCACCTCATAAAGTTATTACAACATTACTGATTGTACTTGTTGGCCTCCCTGTGACAGTTTCCCCCTTTTCCCCATTGTCCCAACCCCCCACCCCTCTGGCAACCATCAGTCTGTTCTCGGTGTTTATGAGTCTGTCTGTGTTCTGTTTGTTCGTTTCTTTTGTTTTTTTAGATTCTGCACAGAAGTGAAATCATACAGCATTTGTCTTTCTCTGTCTGATTTATTTCATTTACAGGAATGCCCTCCAGGGCCTCCTGTGTTGTCAAGCGGCAGGATCTCACTCCTTGTCACGGCCGAAGGCGTCTGGTAGGGAGTGGAGGCCATACCCCGCTCCTTCCCGTCCGTGCTCTGGGCTGGCGAGGCCTGGGCTGCACATACGGCCTCGAACGGGCGCGCAGCCTGCAGGCACCTGGAACAGCCAACCGTGCGGAGTCCCTTGGGGACGCCGTCTGGGACTTTGGCCTCATCGATGCTGCGCTCCAGCCTGAAGGTTCTCCAATGCGGTGTGAGTTAGACAGAGCTGCAGGTGACGTGATGCCTAAAACAGCAAGTGCCTGGACCCCACCTCGGTCCTCCCGAATGACAATCTCTGGAGGTAGGACCCTGGCGTCTCTGCTGTCCTTGGGCGCCACGCTGACTCAGATGGCCTTCGCAGCTGCGGAGCCACTGCTCTGGGCCCCGGGCCTCGGCCGGTCGGCCAGGACTCGAACTGTTCCCTGGGCGGCAGATGGTGCCGGCTGTCTGCAGCTCTGCCCTGGTGGCCCAGGTCCGGGCGGCTGCTGCTGCCTGTCTGATTCACTCTCTCTTTTGTCTGCTCTACACCATTTAGAGTCAAAATGAGACAAACAAACAAAGAAAGCAGCATAATTTAAAAATTGACACAGTAGGAAAAGTCTGGAAAATATATAGAAGAAAAAAGATCACGTATCTTCACACTATTCCAAGACAACCACTGTTACTGCTGCTGTGAGTTACCACCACAGTGTATTCAGAAAATCACAACTATCCTCTGAAGAAATCGTGTGCCCGACTAAAATGTACGGTTTTCACGGAGTGGGGTGGGCCTTTGTTCATCATGTCAGGTCATGCTCACAACATCCCTAGAAGGAATGCACAAATGTGCCCCCACCCATTTTACAGATTTGAACGTTGAGGCTTAAGAGAAGTCCTAGCAAAGAGTGGCAAAGTGCAGGCTGGAACCAGGGAGCACCGTCTCTTTTTCACTGTGGTTTTTGCTCTCTGTGTATTTCCGAGACCCTGGATATGTTTTATAAATAACACGGCTGATGGCTACCTCCTCTTCTCTTTTTGGACTCTACCATTCGTGTACCCGATGCTCCTAATCCAAGAACAGATTGTAAATTGTAATGACGATCTTCATGGGTCTGGTTTTTTCCTGTTTCCAATGACTTTTGTAGGAGAAATTCCTAGCAAATGAGTCAATATACCGAAGAGTGCAAATATCCAAAAATATAATTTTGATGAACACTGCCAAGTTATATTTCACAAAAGATTATAAAATCTTCTGCACGTGTTTTTCATCTGCTTGGGCCAAAATGCTGATGTAGCCACATTTCTCATTGTTCCTGGTTATAAATACATCCTAGGTGACCATATCTGTATATTTACCTTGGCCTAAATTTCTGATTATTTCTTTAAGTTAAATTTCTAACCATGGAATGGCTGTGTTAGTGGGCACACACATTTTAAAGCTGCCAATGCTTATGTTATCTCTGAAGTGTCTGCCAGAAAGATCACAATTAGACTCCCGTCGGCAGGAGATGCGGCCGAGCATGTCTTCACACCCTTGTCCACACCAAACATTTTGTTTCCGTCTGAATTTTTAAGAGCTAATGAAGTAGAATGGCTTTTCACACACTTACTGACTCATTGGTTTTCTTCCTTTCTTGCAAGCTTTTGTTTTCATTTGTGTCCTTTGCTCTTGCTTTAAAAAAATCTTTAGGCCGTGAGTCTCTTTTTATTCCTCATCTGAAAGAGTTCTTTATGTTAAGACCATGAGCTCTGCCACGCCCCTCGCAGAATGGCCCTCGCTTGTCATTTGCGTATTCCTAACAAACGTCTTTGATGTAGGAGAGTTTACATTTTAATGTGCCGGGTCTATCCGTGTTGTCCTTTATGAGTTAGAAAAATGCATTTTCACACCACTGACCATAAATATTCACATCTGTTTTCCTTCTTATGGCATTATTTAATTTTTAAATCATTTGGACATGTTTGGTGTGGGCATAACATAGAAACTCTAATATATTTCAAGCAGTGAGTAAATGAAATCCATGGTATTTCTTGAAAAACTCATACCCCCGTCATGTGAAACGCTACCGTTACATTTGTGAAAAAGACTCATACACCACAGACACAGACGCATAAATATTGTGTATACATGTATATGCACATGTACACACACAGACAGCACACGTGTACACATGTGCCTTCACACACATATACATACATTTGTATGTATATGTACAAAATGCTTTAAAATATCCCTGCAGGCATAATCGATCTTCTAAGTTTTGCAATCCACTGATTCATCCATATCCTTCATTCATTTACCCAGTGCCCATTCACAAGTAGGCCCTACATTCAAACACATAATTAGATAATTTATACTCAATCTTATTACTGTATTGACAGGGAAGAGGCCTTGCTGTCTAACCAGAAGTTCTTTTCTCTAAACTGCATGGCACGAATGGTCTCTTTTGCTCATTAGACACTTAATCATCTCAAGTAAAACAGCACATTTTTATTTAATTTTAGACTGTTTGGGCTTGGGTCCACGTGAACGGGATAAGCTATTGTGGACAAGGACAGAGCCTTTGGAAACCTAGGCTTGTGTGCAGGATACACATTAGAGATCAATTTACTCACTTAATTAACAGTGAAGTGTAATTCGCTTACACTGATTTAGCAAATGAAGCAGGTTCAAGAAGTTCAAGTGACTTATCCAAGATCACACAACCCATCGACGACCATGTTAGGGTCAGGGCCCAGGTCTCCTAGCTGTCCTTTCAGGGGACTTTCTATCAACACACTCTCTTTGTCCCCGAGCACTGCGCTTGGCCCTTCTGGCTGGGCTGCTCTGTTAGAATCCTGGCAGGGAGGCGGGGTAGGTGAGGCCATCCAGCTATGAGTGTGCTACCGAATCATGAGGAAACGCTGACGGATTATGGAGTCACTCTGTTCTATATCTTAATGCGTATTAATAAACATTCTGTGTCTGCTTGACAAAGTTATTAGTGCTGTAGGAGCATTAAGTACATAAACCGAAACATTAAATACATATGGCAAAGAGAGAATGCTTGCTGGAGTATGCAGAGAAATGTTAAAGATGGCTAGATCATATGTTCAGGTCAACACTTTTGCAGTGGAAACATATTTGAAATTATAATGTGCTTAGTGAAAAAATATAACTTCGTGTGAAAATATTCCTTGCTTTACTCCCCAAATCAATGAGTAAAAATCAATGGAATCTAAATGCGTTTTTGATAGATTACATTCTAATATACGTACCAGGGAATCTATTAATGAAAATCTGCAATGAATATCCAACAACATTTTTTTTCTGAGCGCTTTCTTTATGCCGGGCTGTACGCAGTATTCCTTACATAAGAATGGACAGGAGACACTATCTGTTTCTTGTGGCATTTATAATCTCTCGGGGAGGAATGACAAGGTGTGACTGCAGATGTAGTAGGAATAACAAAGAAAAGCTCCTAGGCTGGGGCTGAGCAGAGGCGAATGCTACAGACCTGAGAGTTAAGTCGAGACTGAAAAAATGAGCATGACGAACCTCGGGGAGGGACAGGGGAGTTGTGGGACAGGAAAGCACGTTTCAAGGCAAGGAGAGGCGTTACATGTGAAAAGTTGCCCAAAGTTTACGAAGCTATAGAAAACCTTTTTATAAAAAGGTTATATCAATCTTTTTATAAAAGGAGCCGGAGGGAGGTAAGGCCAACAGGGAGGGCTTTAAAAATGTTTGCCCGTACCCTGGCCGGTGTGGCTTAGTGGGTAGGGCGTCGTCCTGTCCACCAAAAGGTCGAGGGTTTGATTCCCCTTCAGGCCCCATGCCTGGGTTGTGGGGTTCAGTCCCCAGTCGGGCGCACGCAAGAGGAAACCAGTCAATGTTTCTCTCCAATGTCGATGTGTCTTTCACTCCCTTCCCCTCTCTCTAAAATCAATAAGCACATCCTTGGGTGAGGTGCTTAGATGGGAAGGAGTCTGTTTGGTGACTGAGATGACACCGTCCACGTGAAGTTGCAGAGATGCTAGGTGAGGCGATGACTCATGGGACAGGGTCTTGGGGGGGGCAGGAGGGCAGCAGTCCAGCAAAGCAGCTGGAGGGGTCGGCTTGCTCCATGGTGACCGGAGAGTTAAAACCAGGAGATTCAGAGGCACCTCAGCGTTGAGATTTGATGGTGGAGGGCAGAGCGCATCTCTGATGGCTCTGTCTCCTCCCTGAGGCGGGCTCTCCCACGGGAACGGAGGGGAGGATGAGGACTTTGGAGGAAGGCTAGGATTCTGAAATCCTCCCTGGGGTCAATGGGACAGACAGCTGACTAGAGAAACTGGGGCTCTGGTAGAGGGAGACCTCTTGTGTGGAGACCTTGCATGAGACAGAGCTTATCTGGACTTTCTGTCTATGAAGTCATCAGAGAAATAAGGGAGAAAGGAAAGAAAATCATCGAGTCCCGGTTCAAAAAAGACTTCGAAACGATTAATCCAATGAGACAGAATGTTTAACCTTCCAATAAAATACAGGCATCAAACCTCCTCAAAATGTAAACGTTCCTTGACTTTCACTCACTACCAAACTTCTTCAAACAATATTTCACACGTAATTCCCTTTATTCGCCGCCCCCGCCCCCCACTCGTTCCTCAGTCCCTCACAAGGGCACCTGAGGTTCTCAAAGATATGGATGATTGCATTGCAAATTCTTTGGCTTTATCCTGTTGTCACCTGTCCTCAAAACCGTACACGCTCGGAACTCCCTTCTCTCCTGCCATCCGGAATGCCCCGACTGACTTTTTTTCAAAACCAGGTTTTGTTACTTAGAAAAGTTTTAAGTTTATAACAAAATTGAGAGGGAGGCACAGAGATGCCCCCATCGACCCCTCGCCCCCAGTCACGCACAGGCTCCCCCATGATCAGCGTCACTCCCCGAAACGGTACACTTTTTACCAAGGGACACCAGAGCGACCTTCCCGCATTACAGGTGGAGTCACGCTACTTCCACGCTCAGCACCCCCCCACGGCTTCTCGTCAGGGACAGCTGTCGCGCATCAACCTCCGCCGAAGTCCCAGGCAGTGCACGAACCTTGTCTCCTATTACCTTACATCATTTATGTCCCCCCCGTCACCTGAGAGAGGAGGACCGCCCCACTTTACAGGCGAGGGCACTGCAGGTCACAGGGCTCAACTGAGGGCAAAGCCAGACAAATAGAGCATCTGGTGAACTTAAACCTCTGCTCCTAACCTTGACCTCCTACCGAGAGAACAAAGAAAAGATCGCATGCCCCGGCCTCACACACAAGGCCTTCAGATTGTGTCTTAAATATACATCTTCCCCCTTTGGTCCTACTGTAGCTCCTCCCAACTTAAATGAGTTGAACCCCAT
>PVKM010029005.1:0-17977 GCA_004027735.1 Carollia perspicillata
CTGCTTTGGTCTAACTTTGATGACCATGTTAAAAATGCCTCAAACTGGGGTTCAGTTACTGCTGGAGGTACGCAGTGCTGCCCGATTATCCTGGTGGATGATTTTAAGGAAGGGAAGGTAAATAATATAGCTGGTACTCAAACTATAGTTTTAAAGCAAAATAAACATCAACATATTATGGAGTAGAAAACAAAGTTCTAATGAATTCTTAAGATGAAAAATAGGGTTTCTCAGAACTTTTTTCCTTCCGCTGGAATTCTGATCTAGTTTCCCACACTTGGTAGTATGGATCCACTCTTGTCTACTCTTTGGGGCTTTGAGGGAGAAAAGCAGGGGCTACGGTGTTGCACATGATCCTCCGGGGTTGCCCAGCAATCCTGTAGGGCAGGTGAGGCCTAGCTGCAACCCGGCACTCTTTCTGTATGACTCCAGGGGACTCGATTCTGGAGCGACCTCTGTGAGTAATATTCTGATAAACTTAGGGGGAGAGGGATGCCAGTCAGAGGAAGACAGGAACCCTGGAGGCCTTAGAGAAAAAAGAGTGGAAACATGAAAGACAAAAGACAATGCAAACACATTTGTAAAACAGATGACCAACCGGGAAAAGATATATGCTTCATGTATAAAAGATTAATTAATATTCTTAATATACAAAGAGGTCTTAGCAGAAAGCAAAAAGCAATCCCTAGAAAATGGGCAAAAATTTGAACAGGCAATCCACAGAAAAATGTGTATAGTAATGGCTGGTGTGCATTAGAAAACATACACAGCATCCCTAGTTATTAAATAAATGTTAAACACATATTTTTTTAAACCTAGGAGATCTGCAAAAATGAAAACAATTTGATGCTGGCAAGCGAGCAGGGAAATGGGCATACGTGTGTAGTACTGTGGCAATGGGTAATTGGCACAGCCTTTTTGGTGAGGACTTTGGCTGGATCTCTCAGGATGTAAAATGCTCTTGTCCAGCACCTAAGTATAAAATAGTAACAGGGGTATTGTATCTGCATAAGGACATATATATTTTGACATTCTTTATAGTTGGTGTGTGAAATAGTTGGTTGCAACTTAAATGTCCAGTAATAGGGGACATGGTGACCTATACAGTTTCAACCATGTGGTAGAATATTTGTAGCTATTACCTTATTAGGTAAATCTTTATATCCTGACTTGATAATAAGCACGGTGCAAGCTGACAGGCAGACTATGATCACTCACTTTTTGATTAAAAAAAGATGTGTGTTTACATATAGCTATGTTATCTAAACATAGGTACAGATCAGGAAAGAAAATGCACCAAATTCTAAGAACAGCTATTGTCAGTGAGATTAGAGATGGCTTTTCTTTTATGTGTTTTGTAGTGTTTTGCAGAATTTAAACAATGCACAAACAAATGCACTCTTGTTGCATTTCCTTTCTGTGCACTCATTTACCAATATTTACCATTTTGTATACCTGGTTCTGTCTAGATAAGTAAACCAACCCCCTCTCCGCCACCCCGCTCTGCTATACTTACAGAATCCAAGTTTTCAGTCCTGGAGTTGAACTTGAGGTTTCATCCAGCCTCCTTGGTTTGCAAGTGTGTTTGAGGCTCTGAGGAAACACATGTCTCCATGTCCTTAGGACTGTCCTGGCTTGTTTGTTGTCCCAGCCTCCTGTCTGATTGATTAGCTCTACTTTTCAGTCTCAGATGCTTCCTGGTCTGGACTATAAATGACATGGCTGCCTTGCTCATAGAGGTCAAATAACAGCTCACGTTTGCAGAGTTGGTGAGAGGTGGAGGCAGGGATCAGAGCTCCTAATTTCATTGGATTTGGTGAAAGGCAAGTCCTGCCCTCAGTGAGGTTCTAGGAGCTTTGGCAGGAAAAGGCATTTCCCCACAAAGGTTGGTGGCTGTCTCTGGAGAAGAATAGTGGATTTAGGTTCAGACTGCATTCAGTTTTTTCTTCTGCTTCTTGCTGGCTGTTGGCCTTCGACAAGTCAGTTAATTTCTCTGAATCTCAGCTTCCTTCTTTATACAGGGTCCAGCAGAAGTGAGGCCTACTTGAGTGTGGTTGGTAGGATGATAATATTGGTGTAATACCGGATAGTTTTAATTTGAAGATTTCACCTAAAATGTCATATGGTGTGCTTGAATGTGATATTGTTATGTTATAGAAGTACATGCTTATGATTTTGTAATAAAATATTTTGTAATAAAAAGGGGCATTATTTGTGTCAGACCCCATATATGGGGTTAATAGGACCTCTCTCAGAGGGTTCATATCAGTTGTACATAAAATGCTGAGCATAATGCTTAGTATATAACTTCATTTATGTAAAGACCAGTTAAGTGTCATTCTAAATTATGTAAAGCTACAAGTGTATGGAAGTCCGATGTAGAATATGGAAGTTTTGCTGTATCCTGGCATTGAAGCACAGGAGGTACCTTGGATAATCCTATTCTCCTTTCAGAGATGCACTTTCCAATATCCAAGGGAAAGTTCTGCTTTAGGGATGCTGGAAGATGGAAGGGCTTTCAGTTGTTAGAGGTCAAAGTTGATGGCTAAGTGGTTTGGTTCTCTCAGGGGAGTGTTGTAGAGCCAGAGGCTCTTCCAGTCAGCAGTGATCTTGGAAATGATCTGTGCCACTCTGGGCAGAAATTGCTCAGGCAGCCTCTGGCAGCCGGGGCCTATATTGCCTTGCACTGATTCTGCTGGGAAACAACCCCAAGAAGCCCTCTGATCCTCTCCCTTGTCTCTGGCTCTCCTCCTCCAGGAGCATGGTTGGGAATTGCCTTCCAAAGTTCTGCCTGCCGCATCTCACTTGGAGTCCCTACCGCTCAGCTGGGTAGGAGCCTGGGTCAGTGGTACTTGGTGGTCAGTTCACATCCTTTGTGTTTTTGGCAATGGCTAAGTGTGTGGGTAAATACCTCCTTTGTTTCCTGGTGAGCACAGAAAAGGGCCTTTGGGTTTTCACTTCTGAGCTAGGCACGAAGAAGTGACAAAGGGCTAGATGAAAACAGTAACGATGATAGCAATACTTTTCACACTTCAAAACAGTACTCAGTCTGTTTGGATTCAAAATGGTACTTCATTTGTTTGGAAATTTGAGCACAAAATCTCAGTCATTGTTAGTTCAGCAGTGAACAGCATTCAGAAGGGTTTTGTGGTTAGGTATATTTTCCATTTCTCATGTTTTCTTTTCTTGTAGTTTGAATGTAGTATTTTCGAAGAAGACAGACAATTCCAGGACCACGAAGGCATACTCCACCATGCTGAAAATGAACTAACATCATTGGACAAGAAGCTTTATACTATGTACGTCACAACAAGAATTTCTAATATTTAGTGAGCATCTACTCCATGCCAGACACTGTGCCAAGTGCTTTATAAGCATGATCTCTTTTAATTCTAATGAGAACTTCTTAGTTTGGTGCTGTTATTACTGCATTTATTGAAATGCTGTAACTAGTCTTAAAGAAATTAACTTACTCCTAGTTTCCCAGCTAGAAAATTTCAGAACATGAAGCTGATCTCTCTGACGTCAACAATCATGTCCTACCTCCCTTGCCTACAGTGTGCCAGGCCTTGCCCTAGAGAAAGCCCTTCTGTTAGCAGGTTTTGACCATGAATTTCCATGGCAAACTTAAACTATTTGGGCCCAGTTCTGGTTGACGCCTCTCTCTTCTTCCATCTCCTTTCTTTTTTCTAGAGAAAGGAAGTCCCAAATACCTGCTGGTTGTCATATCTCTCTGCCTATGTGGTCAATGTTTAATTACATTAGCATTTGTTTTCACTAAAAAAGTAATCACATTACTGCCTTTCATGTCACATTAGTGAAAATGGATACCAATATGATACATATTAATAGAATATGATGGGAAATTGCTAATACAATTAGACTTTCACATTTTATTAGTTCTGGAGTGACACCGTATGCTGAAGAACAGCTCACTTTAGTGTTGACAAGGAACAAGATGGAAAGTGGTGGATGCCTTTCTATCCCGCATGGCCAGGAAGGCTCCCAGGGGGCCCTGGAACCTTCATGGGGTCCCACGCTCAGTTTCTGAGCCCCACTTCCTGTTCCCTCCTGTAACGTGAGCACCTTTTGGATTTGGGCCGGGAGAGGAGTTCCTTCTTCACAGCCAGGCTATGTTGCCTGAATTGTGGTCATTAAAGTATCATGTGACATGATCCTGCCTAGGTGGCCCCAGATCAGATAGAATTAATATTTCATTATCCCTTCTGTGGCGGGTGCTGGCGGAGAGGGGGACACAGGCAGGAAAAATGTCCCAAGGGCCCTTTCCGACACTCAGCAGCAGCTTTCCGATGGGCCTCTGCCATTGGCTGGGGCCTCACGAGTAACATTTGGTTGCTTTGGCTGCTCAGAGGTCTTTCCATCTTCCATCCTTCTCTCCCTGTCCAGTCCCCTCCATTTCCTCCACTCACCCAAGTGATGGCAGGAAAACCCTTGACTGCATCACTGGCAGACATCTGTAGGTGCTACTTTTGAAGAACGTTTGTAGTTCATACTCAGTCCTTGATTGCTTCCTGCTATGTTGGATTTCACTTCTGTGACTTTGTCTCCTCAGGTCCCCTACTCAGAATATTGGGTTCCAATGTCTTTTAAGGCCCATTTTAAATCCTCTTTCCTCCATGAAGCCTTCTCTGCCCACCCTAAGCTGCCATAACCCTGAATTGAACACACACTGCATACCTACTTATGTGTTCTCATATGACCTCTCTAACAAGTTATAGGGGCCACTTCCTGGCCTTGTTCAAAAGAAAAAAAAATGTGATTCCTAACTCTGAGAGTTTGGTAAAGTTAATGTGAGACTTGAAAGGAAATGAGGATCACCGTGGACTCCCCAGATCGGGCAGCGTGGTGCAGGTTGGTGAGTAGGTAGGTAAGTACCAGGACTCAGGGAGGAGCGGGGTTCCTGCTTGCCCTCCCTCTGCAGCTCCTCTCCCAGCATTTGGTTTTATCTGTCTTTCCCGGGAACATGACCCAGAACTTGGTATCTTGGACTAAAGCTTGTAGCATGACAATTGGGAAGAAACACTGGCAATTAAGGAGAGCATCTATTGCCTTGACAAAGAAAGGATTCAGAGGGAGGGGAAGGGAAGTAGGTGAAAAGAATAAAGGGGGAATGAGGACAAGTTGGCTTTTAAATGATAGGTAACTTATTCTGAAGAAAAAATTTCACTGTGGAAATAATGAAAGGAGAACTTACGGCTTCAGAACAGTTGGCCGACCTTAATCAATATGGTAGCAGGGATTGCGTCCAGCAGCTCTTTCAGACTCCTCTGCAGGCGAGGCTGTCATGGGAACCTCAGGAGAGAACCTGAGGAGGCAGCCTGCTGGAACCTTTCTGTCCAGAAGCTTATTAATTTGCATGGCTGAGGGCAAGATACTGGTCTGTGGGTTGGGAAACCTGAGTCTACGCCTCGGATTCTTCAACTGAAGAACTGAAGGGTGCTGCAGTAGGTGATGGGTGAAGCTGTGTCCTACTCTAAAATTCTGTGACTCTACTGAGGAATGCATGTACCGCGTGTCAAGAGGAGATCCTGAGAGTCAGACCATGGTGGAGCCTGGGAGGTGGGGAGATATGGAGGGGACCTGGTAGGATCTAGACTGATGGAGCAGGAGGCTGGGGAATGCTCTCAGGGCAGAAGGGGAAGCAGAGAAGAGGAGGGGTGGGCAGGAATTGCCATCAGGACATGGCAGCTGGGGATAAGAGGGTTCTAGAGGGAGGCTGAACTTCAAGGCTGGGGCCAGATGGTAGGCAGTAAGGGATGGCAGCCTAGAAAGTGTGGACGTGATCCTATATGTAGTCAGTGGAGGCAGACTCTGTCTCTCCCCCGGGAACTTCCCTCTCTGTGATGGCTCATGAGGGACCCCGGGATGACAGCCACTCTGTCCAGTCCATCCTCCAGGAATGCTGGCAGAGGATCCTGTTGAGTTCATCTGTGAGGGGCCCCTGTGAGAGGTGGGTCTGAAGGAAGCTGCCCAGGGGTGGGAGATGTTGGAAGGGTAGGTTTACTAATCAGTTTTCAAAGTAAAGGGAAAGCTGAGGGTATATTGGGGGCCTCTTTTAAATTCATACCCCGTCTGCCTCTTTGAGGGTGAAAAGACTTTCAAAGGGAACGAGAAGTCCCTACTTGGCATGGCTTACTTACTTCTACCTCCGCCATCTAGGTGTCTTGGTGGATGTCTTGCTCTTGCCTCTTGAGAACACACAGGCACAGACACATAGACACACAGATGCACACACAGACACAGAGCTTGAAGGTGTGGGAGCATGCCTGCCTCACATG
Organism: Carollia perspicillata; assembly: GCA_004027735.1. Classification (NCBI taxonomy): domain Eukaryota; kingdom Metazoa; phylum Chordata; class Mammalia; order Chiroptera; family Phyllostomidae; genus Carollia; species Carollia perspicillata. The sequence continues at coordinate 6,300 of PVKM010029005.1, forward strand.
GAGTCCTGCAAGATCCCACACAAGGTGAAGGTAACATTGAGGCAATAGTCAATCGTTGAATGAACCCAGTGAGTCCTGACCCAGTATTCCAGGCCAGGGGGTTTTGGCTGCAAAATGTCCCCCAAGCTAGAGGACATTTCATGGATGCCGTACCATCACTGTTGCCATCGAAGGGAGGATGATAACCCAGCCTCAGAACATGCCACTGACTGGTATGGTCCCCTTCACTTGTTCTTCTTCCTCCCAATGCTTTTCCAAAATGCACAAGTGAAATGGGCGTTTGTAAGTTCCACGGATTACATATTGAAACTGTTACCACTATTCGGGCCACTGCAACAAACAATACTGATTATAGAGCAGGGACGTATTTTGCAATTATAATGTTCTTCAAACTTCTCTGATTGACATGCAGCGTATTTAAACAGGGGTGATCAAAATTATGTTCCCAGTGCGGGCCTGGTCTTCCCGTTGGCAGCACAAAAGCACGCCTCAGTAGGTAACAGTCACCAGGCTGCCTTTGAGCAGCTGTGTTGGGATGGGATTCAGTTTCTTTGTGGGGGAGTGGGGTGGGGGAAGACACCCTGGCTTTTAAATCAGAGACAATTCAGTCTAGAGAAAGATGTACCTTGTGGAAATAAATAAGAGGAGGCACAGTGTACCGTCAGCTGGCCGTCTTAAATCAATAATGCGGGCAGTCCATCTCGCTCGCCCATTCAGCTCCTCGCCCTTCTGCATTGAGGGGGAGGAGCACCTGCCTTCCAGCCCAGTCCCAGAATAAAAGCCCTTATCTAGAGATGTCCGGGGGGTGCAAGTGAGTCTTGCTCTGCTCTTCAAGGCCTCCCTGGAGCTAGCCTGGCAGTGTGCCCGCCAGAGGTTTGAGGATGTTAATGTCCTTTACCTGCGGATCACATCAATCTGCCTCCATTATTTTGCCAAGCAGGGACACCTGGATAGGAGGCTCTATTTTCTTTCAATGGCCCCCTGGCTTATAAAAAAAAAAAAAAAAACAACGCAGCAAAGAGCACGTAATCCCTTTGAGTATTCTAGTGTGCCTAATGGGGTTTTCTGAGAGTGCCAGGTACTGTGAGAAGACTCTGGGCTTAAAAAAAAAAGAAGGAAGGCAGCATTTTTTAATCATTGTCTTTGTTTACAAAGTGGTGACATTCGGTTTTGAATCAGAGTGAATAGTTTCCAGGTAGAAAAGTCTCGTGTTTGTTTTTTGTTAGCTACCAGCTACCAGCACGTCTCTCCTCTAAACTTTGCACAAAATCAACTTACCTTGATTTAAGCAACAAAGAAAAGGACTTGGGGGTTGGAAGGGTGGGAAAGGGGGAAGCTTTTAAGAGATTATCCTTTTGCAGTTTTGATAGATTAAGAGGGTGATCAAACTAGGCAGCATCTTAATAATAGGGCCATGTGAATTTTGGCTACACTAATGGAAGCTTTTTTGTCAATTTCCTGTAACCTGTACTTGACAGGACTCAGGAAATGGCATGACTGGCCCACCTTTGATACCCAGAAGAGGCTTAATGAGATTTAAAGGTGCAGTACCATGACTGGAGTTTCCCACATTAGGTGTAAGTTACACACAAAGTCCTTCTGTGCACTGGGCCCTACCTGGCTTTGTTGCCTCTCTGACGGAATTCAGAGCGTGCTTTCTCTATAGAAGTAGCAGCTGAAAGCCAGGCAGCTGAGTTTCCAAACAGAAATTGTTTTTCTAAGAAGTTTCTTTCTTTTTTTTTTTTTGTTCCATTCAGGGCTGTGTCTCTGAAATATTATCTATCATAAAAAACATGATGTGAATTTACTATGGCAGTCAGCTGCAATTTTTAAATACACTCGTTAGGTTACTGAGTAACATCTTACTTTCCCAAAGAGACAGGGAAGAGGAGAGTGAACATCATGCTGTTACTTCTTGGGAGTAGATGGGGAGGGGTGTGGGCAAGGCCATGCCACAATGTGTGAGCTCTGATGGGGCCCAAATGTTTTTCATGGAATATTTGAGCTGGAAGTATTCAACGTGAAAGATCTCGCCTCAAGGAGTGCTCTGTAGTGGGAGTGGGCTGGGAGTCGTGATGAGTATGCCTTTCATGTGGGTTTGAGGGCGGAGCTGCCTAGGCAGGGTATAGGGGTTACAAAGTCGGTCTTCTAAGCTTTTATGACTGTGGCTCTTCAGGGGACCCCCAGCGAAGCAAAAAGGTCTGTCTCTGGCAGTTATTCTGGCGAGGCTATGGTGTAATGGAACAGACCCCAGTGAAAGTGAGTGAGAAATACTCCTAGAATCCTACTCATTCTGGTACCTGTCTCCTTCCAGCATTAGGCAGGAAGCTCCTCTGCTGGCACAAAAGCTAGAGATCCTGCACTATACCACCTACTGAGCACAGACCTCCCTCCCTGGGAAGCTACCACCTAAGCCTCGAATGCCCTCCCAGAGCTCCTTTTGAATTCTTGCCTTAAGGGGTGGAGGATGAACTTGGCTGTACCATGCTCTCTGTCCATTCCAAGGACAAGCTGAAGCTGTTGGTCTTCTTTAGTGCTGCAGTTATCTGCACACCTGTAGAAGCAGCCCCTGTACTCTGCCAGTGGGTGGCTGTGGCACCCTGTCTGTGCCCTTCCACAGGCAGGATCAGTCCAACAGAACTGCTTCCAGCTTCTCAATCTGAGAGCTCAATGTTCATGTTCTTTAAAGGATCAAGGCCTGAGCATCTCAGGAGCCAACCCAATAACCATATAGATTGATATTAAGGGGAAAAGCTCCCAGGAACATTTAAAACTGATTTTCAAGATAGAAAGCATCCATATTTTAGTTTTGAATTGTGCACAGATGCACTTAAGGAATCAATGAGAATAGTGGGTTGGATCAGTTTTGTTAGAGGTGAAGTTTTTCTGTTTTACCTCATCCAGCCTTGTAAGAATAGATTCTGTTTTTTCTTTTTTTCCCATCTGATACTCATGATTTATAGATATCAGAGCCTCCTTTGCCATTGCTGGCCTGGCATCAGCTTACCTTTCTCTCTGGGTTTTCCTTCTATGGTATTTGAAACACCACTTGGGAGAAATCAAATGCAAACTGACCTATTTTATAGATAGACAGAGACATTTGTGCAATTTTTTATATACATCTGTTTAAAATATCCACAAATAGAAGCATTGAAATGCTCACACATGGCTCCTAAAACTGTGCAAAGGGCCAGGTAAGGTGGGAGCCTGCGTGTTCAGGAACCCCAGGAGGAGGCTGGCTGGCATGGCCGTGGGCCCGTGGCTGCTGGTTGCACCAATGTGATGAAGACCAACTTGCACCAGAACTTGGAGCACAGAAACCTTGGCCCACATGCCACCATTTAGTAGCTGTGTGACTTTTGAAAAACCACTTAGACCTTCTGAATGGTGTGCCCTTAGCTGTGGAATGGGGGTGGTACCTATCTCAGCAGAACACCGGAGCTTTCAATATTTTCAATCATGAACTATAGTAAGAAATGCCATTTACGTCATGACCTGCCATATACAAATATATCCATCCACTTATAAAACTGAAACAAACCTTTTACGAAGCCATTTTTACTTAGAGGCTAATATTTCCTATTCTATTCTATTTTTACTTGAACATGGTGATTGCAACTCACTGCACTGTTTTCATGACCAAACAATGGGTTGCAAGGGAGAATTTGCCAAACACGACAGGTACTTAATAAATGTCCATTCCCTTAATATGTTGATGGCCCACATCCTTACTATTTGGGATACTATAAGCTATGCTACAGAAATAAGCCCCGCAATAGCAATGGCAGAACGCTATGGAAGTTTATTTCTTATTTTCATAAAGTCCAGTGTGAGCTGAGCAGCTTTTCAAGGAGACTCTCCTCCCTGTGGGATCCAGGTGGCTTCCATTGACTGTGCCCATGTGGCCTCCACAGTTGCAACTAAAGGGAGAAAATTGGGGTGGAGTGTCTCATGGATGCCTTTAAGGACTGGATCTGAAAGTCAGCGTATCACCACTACCTCCCCTTCAATGGCCAGAGCTCAGGCGCGTGGCCCCAGCTGAACTGCAGGGAGGCTTCCTGTGTGTGCAGGAGAAGGAAGTTGTGAGGCGGGAGAGTGGATAAACTGCATAAGGTAGTATGTAGGCAGGATCCAGGATCCAGGGTCGGTCTTGGATACATGGAGGCTTAGCAGTCGAGATGTAGGAGTGGTCAATTGGGCTAACGCTACCCATCCGCAAAGGAACAGCCTGAATTAATGACTTCAGGGGGGCACTTCGTGCTTTTCTTGATGCCATCCCATGATTCTGAAGTTTCACAGGCTCACTTATGGGTATAGAGACACTTTTCCACAACTAGTGTGAGTTTACTTGTTGCTTCATCTCGGGGCTTGTCCTTACAAGGCAATGGACTAGGACCGAAAGCTCCGTTTCAGGTTGGTGAGCCCAGACTGTGCGAACCGCTAAGTGTAAGCACATGTATTGAGTGCTCGCAGTGGGCCGGGCGTTGAGCTAAGTAGTTCGCACGCTCTATCTTAATGATCATCACAACCTTATGAAGAAGAATCTTATATACCTTAGACCCCTTTAAGTTTACCGATTCTGCTACCTTTATTTCACAGGTGAACAAAAGTTCGAGTGCAGAGAAATTAAATGATTTTTCCCAGTGTTGCCCGATATATTAGTGGTTTTGCCAGGACTGAAAGCCCAAATCCCCCGATCCCAATAACGAGGACATGATGCTGGCGGGGTGCAGGGGAGACTGTGTGCACGGGACATTTTAGTGGCCTTAGCAAAGTGTTCATTGAACCTTGAATTTTAGGATCTTCAGTTTTACCCAGATATACACCAGAAAGTTTAATTCGTGCTTGAATAGAATGCCCAAAACTCTGCAGCCAGTGTTAAATTTAAAGTTTTAGCTTGAATTGGTTGTTTCAGGAAGAAGTAACCAAAGCATTCTCAAAGGTCTGGTAATTTGAACTGTCGATAACAACTTGAGGTAGAAATACAAGGATAGATTGTAGTAAAAGATCCTTATCTGTGATTTTTACTTCTTCTCACATAAATCTGCATGCTATCCTTTAATTACACAGCAGTTCTTGGTTGCTACTAGTAATGATGAGAAGAAATGGAATTTGCTAAAAAAAAAAGCAAATGTGTTTCCGATAATGATAAGATACAGCTGGTTTAAGCCATAGCTTAAAGCAGGGATGTCAACTCATTTTCACTGGGGGCCACATCAGCCTCACAGCTGCCTTCAAAGGGCCAAATGTAATTTTAGGACTGTGTACATGTAACTACACCTTAACAGTTAAGTGAGAGCTCAGTGCTGCCACCGGGTAGAAACTGGGTGCCGGGCCAGATAAAACAAGGTGGAGGCCTGGGGGCCCTTGTGTTTGCCACCTGTGGCTTAAAAGATGTCAGTTCTTCTTAAGGAAGAACTTCCTGCAGATGAAGTACCTACCATAAGTGAAGGTCTCCCAGTGGTGACTGAGGAAGGTTCTAGTACATCTGCTCTTTAGAGATCTTGCAAGGTGCTTCTCCAGATTGGCTGAAGCTAGAGGTGCTACCCAGCGATCTTCTAAGTTTTCCTCCCTGGGCAGAGGGATCCTATGATTTTGTGAAATTCTCTTCTAGTTCAGTGTTGCCAACGTCTCCTCAGAGCCAACGGAAACAATAACCTGTTCATTGCAGTCTGCACACACAGGGCCCACACCCAGGTGTCCTTTAGATGGCCTTCCTCAGGAGGCCAAAGGGCATGGATGTTAGGGATGAGATGGTCCTAGCCTGGCTTGGGTGGAATTTGCAGTCGTTTATTGTCTGTGTGTGGGTTTGTGGCTATAAAACGAGAAATTCTTTTTCTATTTCACACTTGCCCCCATTTTATATTTTTCGGATCAAGCAAAGGGCAAAACAAGACGAGTCAGGTAGGTGCTTCCAGCATCAGTGCCCCCATTTCCTACACCCTGCTGTAGGCCTTGCAAATGTGGAGGTTCCTTCAAGCTGGCAGTTAATCATGTGTCCTGAAAGGATGGGGGTGAGAGGAGCAGCGTCTCATGCCTCCACTATTGACCAGTGTTTAAAGGGATGTGCTGCTTGGTGGGCGGGGTGAGGTACCTGGGCTCCCAGGGCCCACTCTGAGGTGTGCACGCAGCTGGGGAGAGCATTTTTGTGCTGTGCATGTACTGATAATTTTATTAACTGGAAACCAAGCTTTCTTTGCCTCAACACAGGCTCCTGATATTCTTGCATAATGTGTTTGACATTTCTGAGACAGTGCAGCCTGGGGAGAATGAGCACTGAATAGGGAATCAGGAGTGCTAGTTTTTGTCCTGACTTGGCTGCTGACCTGCTCCTTCTCCCTGGGCAGCTCACCTAACCTCTCTGTGCCTCATTACCTTCCTTTCCCCACCCGGAAGATCGGGACCTTTTCTTCTGCACACTCTAACTCTGAGAAGGCGGGCACATCCAGGCAATTTACCTGGCTCTGTTGCTGGGGAGGGTGTACTATACATTCATGATGGTGTTTTTGTCTTTGTTACGATTAGTTATTTTATGTATTTTTTAATGACTCAGTAGAAATGACTGCGAACCCAGTACCACAGGACAAGCTCGATCTTACAGTGATCTACTGTTGACATGCAGTCTTTCAGAGCTATGATAGAGTAATTTCCAAGTGTTGCCTTCTGAATGCAAATCAGCATTTTGCCCCAACTCTCGAGATCCAGCTGTGTATGGGGCCCCAACTGGGAGAGATGGGCCCATCTTTCTTTCACTTTTTTACTGGTCAAGGTAGTTTCCATTTCTTTCTCTCTTTTTCATTATAAAGATTTGGAAGCTCCCTTCCCCAGCCCCAGCCCTACTCTTTACTTTTTTTTTTTAATGTCCTGGGTGGAGGGAAGCCTTCTGAGGCTTATCACCTGCAGGTGGTACTTCTGAAAAGGAGACTGTTTCAGAAAGTTCCAAGCACTGAGAATGGGTGTGTAATGACCCTGTTTTGCATCTTTAATTACAGCATTTGCCACCACACATGCTGTAATCATATGCTTTCTCTAGAGCCAAAGCAACATGCAATTCCAGGTCTATTCATTAATGAACTGGCAAATCAATCACAGGTCTCTTCAAAAACATCACTGCATCATGGGTTTCTTTACACAGACCATTGGATCAAATGTACAATGGACCACTTCTCCCCAAGAGGCTCAAAGTCCCTCTTAACAAATATCTTGCTCAAATGTAGGGTTTTCTTTTCTTTTCTTTTCTCTCTTTCTTTTTCTTTTTTTTGCAAATGGCTTGTTTTATTTCAAAGAAATCACTGTACTAAAACTCCAATTATAATTGTAAAAGCCTAACACTCGTAGTCAAATGTTAGGTTTTCTGATGTCTGTCTGTCTATCTCTGCTGCCTCCTCTCTCCCTCCTTGGAAAACATGACTTGCTTCTGAAATTTGGCAAGTGAAGGTTGCAAGAGCCAGACTTGGGGATAGAGATGGAGATTTATAAGATCCCAGGAGAGTGCCCAGAAGGCCTCTTGGCTTAAAAATATCTTGCTTATTTGGGTTTCCCAAAGTATGAAATTCTTCCACCCCTGGTGGTGGCTTTGGGGTTAAGCACCATCCTTGCGAGAGAGGGGGCTTTGCATTTAAAAAGCATATTCTTTGCAGAAGCAAATCAGAGCCCATTCAGTTGCAAGCACCTGTTTATATGAAGCTGCTTTGCCCTGAGCTGCTTCTCCCTGACCCGAGGGGTCCTGGAGCCCAGAGTGAGAGCCTGCTGCCTGTCGGTGTGCTGGTTTGCAGCTTTTAGGTGAGGAAAAGGCCAGAAGGGGGCTGGGGAGCTTTGAGGATCAGCCTGGCCTCCTTCCTGGTCATTCTGGAGCCTAGCCTAGGTGAGGAGATGAGGTCCTTACCTAGGTGAGGTTTGGAGCCTGACCAAGGTGATGAGGAGGATTGAGGAGGTGATAGAATCAGGTGCCATAACTTCTGAATAATTGGCCAATGTCACATTAGGGTTTGGGCTTCTCTTTAGGGAAGATCTTGAGTTTCTATGTAAAGCATCTGATGTTTCTCTGCTGTATGCTATGTATTCATTTATTTTTTAATCCCTACCCAAGAATATATTTTTATTGATTTTTAAAGAGAGAGAGAGAGAAATAGAGAGAAAAACATCAATGTGAGAGAAAGATTGATGGGTTTCTTCCTGTACGTGCCCCAATTGAGGATCAAATCTGCAACCTACGTATGTGCCCTGACTGGGAATCGAACCCACAGCCTTTTTGTGTGTGGGATAACACTGCAACCAACTGATCCAACCAGCCAGGACTCCAATGTATTAGTTAATTATTAACATATTGTTAGTATAATAAATAAGAGTGTTATTAATTATTATTTATTGTTTGCTTCCCCTCACTAGAATGTACGTTTCCAGAGGGCAGTTTCTTTGTATTGTTCATTGTTGTATTCAGGGGCCTAGCACCATGCCAGTTTATACCATAGTTGGTGTTCAGCAAATATTTGTTGAATAAATGAACACGTTTATTCTCCTCCTTGGTGGCTGAGAATTCACTCTCTTCCATTTCAGCGCCTTCATACTACTCACTGCTGCCCCAGGAATTCTTAGACTCAGGCTTGGCATCGTCTTTCTTCTCTGGGGCCTTCTTAGAATCGGACAATTGCAGATATTTGATTTCCACCCCCTCTCTTCAAGTGAGAAAGCTGTAAACAGTGATATGGCAGTCTCCACTGGCTTTCTGCACGATGCCAGTGACGGTTTTTTGCAAAGGGCAAGGCCTGGGATTGAATGTAAACAAACACAGCCCACGAGTTTAAAATAGACCATTGAGCAGCTCACAAAATAGGCCCCTTGTTTTTAAAAGAGCAGTGGACGCTCTCGAGAAATAATAAGGAATAATAAGTCTGGAAGCTGGATAGAAAGCTCTGATGCTTTCTGGCTGCGTCTGTCCCCCGAACTTTATTCGCGTTTGGCACGCCTGTATCGGAGCCACTGCCAGCCGTGGCCAGGGTGCGCAGGCAGTGGAAAGTTTATCTGGGCTGCCGGAGGGAAACGGCAGTCTCTTTGAAAAAAGTGCCACATGCTTGTGGTGCTGATTTCTAAGAGACACAGACTCCCGTTGCAAAGGGAGTCCGGTGTTCCTCCCAAGAGGAACGTGACATCTGAGGACTGATAAACTAAGGTTCTACGACATGTGTGGCCTCGGAACATTCTCTTAACAAGCCCAGGTTTTCTCATCTGCAAAAAACGGGGCATTCATACCCACCCCATAGACCTGTTTTAGGATGAAACGGTATGAATGTAGACTCCGTGAATTTGGGGTTTGCTCTGTTGTGTTCATTTCTGCACACACAGTGCCTGGCATCCGAAAGGTGACAGCCTTGCGGCCCCGCTGCTGCAGGGGAGCAGCCCAGGACAGCAGAGGCCCTTTGACAGCAGTTTGAAGGCATAAATAGCATTCTTTTCCCTTTCTTCTCTCCAGAATCTTCATTCTTTTTAAAAAATGTAAAAAATACTCACAAATAAGAGTTCGTTCTCATGGTGAAAATTTTAAATAATTAAGAGATATAGTCATTTACCCACTTCTCCCTAAAGTAACCGCACAGGAGTGTTTCCCTCCAGAGACCATATATCTCTATCATCTGTCTCTGTGTCTCATTTCTGTCTATCACGTGCTACATGTTTGTCTGTCTTCCTCCCTCCCTGCCTACCTCTGGTGGCTAATTTTATGTACCCACTTGACTGGGTCCTGGTGAACAGATATTTGGTGAAATGTTCTCCTGGAAGCCCTGTGACGGTGTTTTATGAACGAGACTAACATTTAAACTGGTGGACTTCCAGTAAAGGACAGTAACCTCCATAACGCAGGTGGGCCTTATCTAATCAGTTGAAGGCCTTCATGAACCAAAGACTGACCTCCCTAGAAGAAGAAGGAACCTGTCAGTAAACTGCCTTTGGATTCAGTGGCAGTTCCTCCTGGGTCTCCAGGCTGCTGGCCCACTCTGCAGGTTACCAAGCCTCCAGAATGACATGAGCCAATACTTAAAATCTCTCTCTCTTTGTCTCTGTTTCTTTCTTTTTTAAAAAAATAAAAAAAAAGATTTTATTTATTTATTTTTAGAGAGAAGGGAAGGAAAGGAGAAAGAGAGGGAGAGAAATATCAATGTGTGGTTGCCTCTCATGTGTCCCCTACTGGGGATCTGGCCTGCAACCCAGGCATGTGCCCCGACTGGGAATCGAACTGGTGACCCTTTGGTTCCCAGCCCGTGCTCAATCCACTGAGCTACACCAGCCAGGGCTCTCTCTGTTTCTTATATATATATTTCCTGTTTCTCTGGGGAATCTTGATTAATACCCTATCCTATCCATTCATTAATTCACCCATCTACTCATGTATTTAAAGGAGGATAATTTATTGAGATACTAATTTGTGTTCCATTCTTATTCTGTTATTCTCTTCCATTCCAAGAAGGCAGCCAGCTTTGTATTACAAAGTTAAATTATCTGCCCCCACCTCTCTTTCTGTAAGCTCCAGCGACTTGATGGGCTTATTACTTAAGCAGGATGGGAAAAGCGGCAGAAGCTCTGAGGATGGGCTAAAGGGAGATGCTCCAAGACCAGGGACAGGTTCCATGGGATGGGATGTTGTCTACACCTTCACCTCTTAGGCAGGGACAGGACACATGAGTTGTCTCATGTGCCCAAGGGGGCACTTGAGCCACCAGGATCGTCTACAAAGACCCCCTTGCCTGAAGATGATATAATGATTCCTGTGTCTTTTGGGTAACGTAATGACTAGAGTAGACCAGTGGCTGGGCGGGCCTCAGGGAAAGTGTTTTTGGTATCACTCTGGAACCTAGGCACAACACAGGGGTGGGAGGTGGGGAGATATAAGTCAGAATAATGACTAATATTTTATAGCCCTCCAGCTATGATGTCATTTACATAAAAGATACACATGTATTATATGTATAGTTTTCAGTATTCAAAGTGTTACTTTAAAAAAATATTAAAGTGTTTAAAGTAGGAGTTGCAGTTTTTATTTGCTACATCTTAAAAATAGCTTTCCATAACTGTATCTTATTCTAATAAATATTCTATAAAGTATTCTGTATTACTGATGTGCCTTAATTCATGTGAACTATTTCCTATTGTTCAATATTTATATTGTTTTCATTTTTTATATTGTAAACAGTAGTCTAGTGAACATTCTTTTTTAAAATATATTTTATTGATTATACCATTACAGTTGTCCCATTTCTCCCCTTCATTCCCTTTCATCCTGCACACCCCCTCCCACCCACACTCTCCCCCTTTAGTTCATGTCCATGTGTCATAAGTTCTTTAGCTTCTACATTTCTCACACTACTCTTGCCCTCTCCCTGTCTATTTTCTCCCCACCATCTATGCTACTTATTCTCTGTACCTTCTCCTCCCCATTCTCCTCCCACTGCCCTGTTGCTAACCCTCCATGTGATCTCCATTTCTGTGGCTCTACTCCTGATCTAGCTGTCCACTTAGTTTGCTTTTGTTTTAGGTGTGGTTGTTAATAACTGAGTTTGCTATCCTTTCATTATTCATATTTTTATCTTCTTTTTCTTAGATAAGTCCCTTTAACATTTCATATAATAAGGGCTTGGTGATGATGAACTCCTTGAACTTGACCTTATCTGAGAAGCACTTTATCTGCC
>PVKM010029006.1:0-17975 GCA_004027735.1 Carollia perspicillata
TTTGGGGCCATTATTAGGTAACACAAGCAATGTGATACTTAAACAGTCAATCAGATATCCAAGATGTCTACAACATGACTCACAGGCAGGGAGAAGCTATAGCATGGAGCTGGACAAAGGGATGATTCACATCCTGGATAGAAAGGAACATCAATAGATAAAGTCAAACTGATTTCTAGACTGTACCAATCCACATTTTTACCAGTTTTCCAATTGCTTAATCTTCTCACCAACACTGTGTTAGTAGTCTTTCTCATTTCAACATTACAAGTCTTTATTTCAACTTGTATTCATCATTTTAATGAGATTGAACCCATTATCTTTCTGTTTCTTATAGGTTTTTAAGATTTATATACACAAACACACACACGCACTTTCTGGAAAGAGCTGTTTGTCAGATGTATGTTTTGAAAATAACTTCTCTTGCTCTGTTATTTGCCTTTTCATTCTCGATTTGATGTCTTTTGTTAGCATTTTTAATTTTAATTTAATAAAATGTTTTATTTGATAATTTAGCAATATCTAGCAAAATACATATGTAGTTACCCACAAAATCACTATGTTTTCTAAAATTAGAAAACTGCGCATATGTGCATCACTATTTGTAATAGTAAAAAACTGAAAACAACACAAATGCTCATCAATAGGGACTGGTTAAAGAAATTATAGTGCAGCTACTCAATGAAATACTATTCACCTATACGAAAGAGATGTTGAATCTTTCTATATACAACTATATTGCTAAGTTTAAAAAGGAAAGTTCATAGCCCTGGCCAGTGTGACTCATTTGGTTGGAGTGTCATCCTGTAGACTGAAATGTCATGGATTTGATCCCCGGTCAGGACACATACCCAGCTTGTGGGTTCAACCCCTGGTCAGGGTGTGTATGAGAAGGCAGCCAGCTGAGGTTTCTCTCTCACATTGCTCACATCTATGTTTCTCTCTCTCTCCCTTCCTCCTTGTTCTTTAAGCAATGAAAAATGTCCTCAGGTGAGGATAAAAGAAACAGGAAAAGTGCATATGTAGCATGCTACCTTTTATAGGAAAGGAGTAACACAAATGTATGAAATGCATGTATACATGTGTGTATACACTTATTTTTCAGTGAATAGCATAATTGACTACAAACTAATAAAAATGCTTTCTTAGAAGAACAAAACAAAGGGGAGGGCTCAGGGAAGAAAGTTTGACTTTATGTTATATACTTATCTTTGGATCCATGTTTGAAAATTATAAAACACATGTAAGAGGAAAAATATATATAAAGTCAAAGAAGTAAAAACCTTGTATCCCTAGATATTAATTAAAACTTTAATGTATTATCTCTTTTAAAAAATCATAGCTATTAGTTTTACCCACTGAAAAGTTTTACCCACTAGAAATTACCATATCTAGAATAGGAAAAAGGGACTGACTGTATTTATGAGGAAGGAAATTAACAGTAAGAAAGAACCTAGCAGTATCTCTAGTCCCAGAAGTGACTCATTACCTATCAGAGACTACTGATATATGTCAAAGGCCTCAGCCATCAACTTGAAACTGTCCCTTTGGCCAAAAATGAAATAATTTGAACACTAAAATGATAATAAATGCAGTATATTGAAACTCAGTAAGGATGTTAAAAATCCATTAGTTAATAATACTTAAAGTAAATCTCATTATCCAGCATTGGAAACTGCTAGAAAATGGACTTATTCAGAAAACTGGTAAATAGAAGGATATAATCAAGAATTAATCAAGGATTAAGCAGCTGATAAAAGAAATTATTACAGAAAAATTCAAGAACTACAAATGAAGAAGGAAAATTAAAGCAAAGAAAAAAGACCCATGGACATAGAAAACAGTATGGTGATTGCCAGAGGGAAGGGGGTTTGCAGGGAGGAAGAGAGGATAAAGGGGGAGATAAATGATGATAGGAGACTTACCTGAGGTGGTAAACACACAATACAATATATAGATGACATATTATAAAACTGTAAACCTGAAACCTATATAATTTTGTTAACTGATGTCACTCCAATAACTTCAATAAAAATAAATGAAATAACAAAATAAAATCCCTATTTTGCAATCTTTAATGAAATAATGGATCTAGGCAAATTATCAAATGGATCTATGCTGCTAAGTCCATTTCGTTAGAAGATGATGGGAAATTTTTAAATGAATATATCACCCTGCCCTCTGTGGCTCAGTTGGATGGAGCATCATCCTGTGCACCTAAAGTTTGGAGGTTTGATTCCCGTACAAAGCACATGACTAGGTTGTGGGTTTGGTCTATTGTCAGGACACATACAGGAAGAAAAGGTATCTCCCTCTCTCTCTCTCTCTCTCCCCCCCCCCAGGGCGACAAAATGAACTCACTGATCAGTGCTAAAAATTGCATAGAGATAAGTATACATTATGTTCCTTCTGCTATATTGCAATAAAAATGCAACACCAACATTCTTTACAAAATATTGAAACTGAATCTGATCAAGCCTCTATAGAACTAACTTATAGAAAGTGCAAGTGCAGAATAAAACACGCTAAATCGCACCACAGGAGTGCAAATTTCAGAATGTGGGGAGCTCTACAGGACAAAGAGCCCAGTTAACTTTACACATAATTTGCAAAGAAAAAGAGGAGAAAGATATACAGATTAAAACTCCTAGGAGGACAGGAGAGACCTCACACACAAACAAGCTACCTGGATCCTTCCCCTGGTTGCTCTTTCCCCACCCCTACATAACCTAAGGGTGCAGACCTGATGAATCATGAAGTCATCCTTCCTCCAAGACTAACAAGATAGTCTGGCAGTCTGAAGAGAGATAGTACTGGCTAATGTATGCTCTAATCATCTGATGAAGAGGAAATCTTCCAACATTTGGTTTTCAGAAGTTGAAAAATAAAAAATGAAAAGATTAAACAAGAGACTTAAATATATAACACAAGTGTTACAAAATTATTCTAAATAAACACTTATGAAAAATAAAAGACAGGAAAAAATTAAAGTAGGAGCAATTTTTTATTAATTTTTAAAACATTTTTTATTGTTGTTCAAGTAGGTTTCTTCATTTTTCCCCCACCCCAGGTCTCCCCACCTCCCTCCCCTATTTCCATCTCGCCACCCTCAGTATTATCCATGTGTCCTTTATCACTGTTCCTGCAAACCCTTCACCCTTTTCCCCTATAAACCCCACCCCTCTCCCCTCTGGTCACTGTCAGCCTGTTCTCAATTTCAGTGTCTTTGGTTATATTTTGCTTGCTTGTTTGTTTTGTTGTTAGGTTACTCTTGCAGGTGAGATCATATGGTATTTGTCTTTTACCGCCTGGCTTATTTCACTCAGCATAATGCTTTCCAGTTCCAGCCATGCTGTCTCAAAGGGTAGGAGCTCCTTCTTTCTTTCTGCTGCATACAATTCCATTGTGTAAATGTATCATAGTTTTTTGATCCACTCATTTACTGATGGACACTTAGGTTGCTTCCAGCACTTGGCTATTGTAAATAGTGCTGCTGTGAACATTGGGGTGCATAGGTTCTTTTGGATTGTTGTCTCAGGGTTCTTAGGACATAGTATTAGTAGTGGAATTGCCGAGTCAAAAGACAATTCCATTTTTAGTTTTTTCAGAGAACTCCATAATGTTTTCCATAGCAGTTGCATCAATCTGCAATCCCACCAGCAGGGTGCTAGGGTTTCCCTTTCTCTACAATCTCTCCAACACTTGCTATTTGTTGATTTGCTTATGATGGCCATTCTCGATGATGTAAAGTGGTATCTCATTGTGGTTTTAATTTGCATCTCTCTGAGAGCTAGCAATATTGAACATCTTTTCATGTGTCTCTGAACCCTCTGTATGTCCATCCTCCTTGGAGAAGAGTCTGCTCAAATCCTTTGCCCATTTTTTAATTGGGTTGCTTGTCTTCTTAGAGTGGCATCGTGTGAGTCCTTTATATATTTTGGAGATCAATCCCTTGTCTGAGGTATCATTGGCAAATATGTTTTCCCATATGGTTGGTTCTCTTTCCATTTAAATGCTGTTATCTTTAGCTGTATAGAAGCATTTTATTTTGATGAAGTCCCATCTGTTTATTCTTTTATTTATGTCCCTTACTCTAGGGGACATATCACTGAAAATATCGCTGCATGAAATATCTGAGATTTTCCTGCCTAGGTTCTCCTCTAGGACTTCAATGGTGTCATGACTTACATTTAAATATTTTATACACCTTGAATGTATTTTTCTGGATGGTGTAAGTTGGTGCTCAAGTTTCTTTTCTTTCTTTCTTTTTTTTTTTTTTTTTTTTTTTTTTTTTTTTTTTTTTTTTTTTTTTTTTTTTTTTTTGCATTTAGCTCTCTAGCTCTTCCAACACCATTTGTTAAAGAGGCTATTTTTTACTCCATTTTATGCTGCTGCCCCCTTTGTTGAATATTAATTGACCATAGACAATTGGGTTTATTTCTGGGCTCTCTGTTCTGTTCCATTGGTTTATGTGTCTGTTCTTACACCAGATCCAGGCTGTATTGATTAGAGTGGCCTTGTAGTACAGATTGGTATCAGGTATTGCAATCCCTCCTACTTTGTTCTTCTTCCTCAAAATTGCTACAGCTATTCAGGGTCATTTATGGTTCCATATAGATTTTTGAAGTCTTTGTTCTATGGCTGTGAAATATGACACTGGTACTTTAATAGGTATTGCATTGAATCTGTAAATTGCTTTGGGTAGTGTGGACATTTTGATGATGTTAATTCTTCCAATCCATGAACACGGTATATGTTTCCATTTGCTTGTGTCTTCCTTAATTTCTTTCTTCCATGTTGTGTAGTTTTCTGAGTACAGGTCTTTTACCTCCTTGGTTATATTTATTCCTAAGCATGTTATTTCTCTTCTTGCTATATCAAATGGGATTTTTTTTCCTGATTTCTGCTTCTGATGTTTCATTGTTGGTATACAAAAATGCTTTTGATTTACAAATATTGACTTTCTATTCCACTATTTTCCCAAATTTATTTATTAGGTCGAGGAGTTTTTTGGTGGAGTCTATTGGGATTTTCTATATACACTATAACATCATCTGCAAACAATGACAGTTTTGTTTCCTTTTCTCCAATTTGGATGCCTTTTATTTCCTTTTCTTGTCTAATTGCTGTGGCTAAGACTTCCAATACTATGTTGAATAGAAGTGGTAAAAGTAGACAACCTTGTCTTGTTCCTGATCTTAGTGAAAAATATTTTAGTTTTTTCTACTGAGTATGATCTTGGCTATAAGTCTCATATATGGCCTTTATTATGTTAAGGAATATTCCCTCTATTCCCACTTTGCTGAGTGTTTTTATCATAAATGGGAGCTGTACATTGTCAAATACTTTTTCCACATCTATTGATATGATCATGTGATTTTTGTCTTTGCTTTTGTTTATGTGATATATTACATTTACTGATTTACGAATATTGAGCCATCGTTGCATCCCTGGGATGAATCCCACTTGGTCATGGTGTATGATCTTTTTAATGTATTGTTGGATGTGGTTTCACAATATTTTATTGAGGACTTTAGTGTCTATGTTCATCAGCAATATTGGCCTGAAGTTTTCTTTCTTTGCTGTGTCTTTATCTGATTTTGAGATTAGGATGGTGCTGGCTTCATAAAAAGAGTTTGGGAGTCTTCCCTAATTTTGAATTTTTTGGAATGGTCTGTGAAGGATAAGGGTTAGCTCTTCCTTAAATGCTTTGTAGAATTCTCCTTTGAAACCATCTGGTCCAGGGCTTTTGTGTGTCAGGAGTTTTTTGATCACTGCTTCAATTTCATCTGCTGTTATTGGTCTGTTCAGGCTTTGTGCTTCTTCTTCATTTAGGTTTGGAAGATTATATTTTTCTAGAAATTTGTGCATTTCACCAAGGTTTTCAAATTTCTTGGCATACAGTTCTTCATAGTAATTTCTTACAATCCTTTGTATTTCTGTGGTGTCAGTTGTAATCTCTCCTCTTTCATTTCTGATTGTGTTTATTTGGGTCCTCTCTTCTTTTCTTGATGAGCCTGCTTAAGGGCTTGTCGATTTCATTTATTTTTTCAAAGAACCAACTCCTGGATTCATTGATCCTTAGAATTGTGCTTTTTGTGTCTACATGATTTAATTCTGCTCTGATCTTGGTTATTTCCTGCCTTCTACTAGCTCTGGACTGTCTTATTGTTCCTCAAGATCTTGTAGGCATAGGGTTAAGATGTTTGTTTGAGAAATTTCTATCTTTTTTAGGTAGGCCTGTATTGCTATGAACTTCCCTCTCAGGAATGCCTTTGCTGTGTCCCATAAGTTTTGGGTTGTCGTGAGTTCATTTTCATTTGTTTCCAGACACTTTTTGATTTCTTCCCTAATTTCATTTTTGACCCATCCATTGTTTAAAAGCATGCTATTCAATCTCCAGGATTTTGAGTGTTTTGGGTTTTTTTTTCCTTAGGGGTGCTTTTTAGTTTCAGTCCCTTGTGGTCAGAGAAAATGCGTGATATGATTTCAATTTTCTTCAATTTGTTGAGGCTTGTTTTATGTCCTATCATGTGGTGTATCTTTGAAAATGTTCCACGTGCATTTGAAAAGAATGTGTACTTAGCTTCTTTTGGATGAAAGGCTCTCTATACATCAGCGAAGTCCATTTCATCTAGGGCATTGTTCAATGCCACAATATCTTTGTTGATATTTTGTTTGGAAGATCTGTCCATTTTTGACAGTGGGGTGTTAAAATCCCCTACTATAATTGTGTTGCTGTCAATATCTTTCTTGAAGTCCTGTAAGATTTTCTTTATGTACTTGGTTGCTCCTATGTTGGGCGCATATATTTTTACAATATTTATATCTTCTTAATGGATTCTTCCTTTGAGTATTATGAAGTGACTTTCTGGGTCTCTCTTTATGGCCCATTTTTAGAAGTCTATTTTGTCTGATGTGAGTATTGCTAGTCTGACTTTTTTCCTGTCCATTTGCTTGGAAAATTTGTTTCCAACCCTTCACTGTAAGTCTGTGTAGGTCTTTTGTCCTGAGGTGGGTCTCTTGTAGGCAGCGTATGTGTGGGTCATGCTTTCTTATCCATTCAGCTATTTTATGTCTTTTGATTGAAATATTTAATACATTTACATTTAAGGTTATTATTGATAGGTACTTATTCATTGCCAGTTTTTCCTACCTGTGTTTCTCTCTCTCTCTCTCTCTCTCTCTCTCTCTCTTTTCCTTTAGCATCTCTTGTAGAGCTGGTTTGGTGGAGGTGTATTCTTTTAGACTTCTTTTGTCTTGTAAGCTCTTTATTTGGCCTTCTGTCTTGATTGAGAGCCTTGCTGGGTAAAATAGTCTTGGTTGCAGGCCTCTGGTTCTCATTCCTTGGAATATTTCTTGCCATTTTCTTCTGGCTTGGAGTGTTTCCATTGAGAAGTCAGCTGCTACCCTTATCGGGGCTCCCTTGTATGTTACTTTCTGTTTCTCCCTTGTTGCCTTTAAGATTATCTCTTTTTCTTACAATTTTGCCATTTTAATTATGATGTGTCTTGAAGTGGGCCTCTTTGGGTTCCTCTTGATTAGAACTCTCTGTGTTTCCTGGATTTGTGTGGCTTTTTCTCTCATCAAATTAGGGATGTTTTCCATCATTACTTTTTCAAATAGGTTTTCCATCCCTTGTTCTTCTTCTTCTCCTTCTGGTATCCCTATTATATGGATATTATTATGTTTCATATTGTCTTGCATTTATCTTAATCCCTCTATATCCTTTCTGAGCCTCTTTTCCTTTTCTTGCTCTCTCTGGGTGTTTTTTTTTTTTTTTCTACTTTGTCCTCTGGCTCGCTGATCCAATCTTCTGCTTCAGCTGACCCTGCTTTTTCTTTTTTTGATTTTTTTAAAGATTTTATTTATTTATTTTTAGAGAGAGGGGAAGGGAAGGAGAAAGAGTGGGAGAGAAACATCAATGTGTGGTTGCCTCTCATGTAGCCCCCACTGGGGACCTGGCCCACAACCAAGGTATGTGCCCTGACTGGGAATCGAACTGGTGACCCTGTGGTTCACAGCTTGTTCTCAATCCACTGAGCTACACCAGCCAGGGCACTCGACCCTGCTTTTGATTCCTTCTACTGTGTTTTTCAGTTCAAAAATTGTATTCTTCATTTCCACTTGGCCCTTTTTGATAGTTTCTATTTCCTTTTTCATGTTGATATAATTTGCAGTGAGTTCATTGTAGTTCCCCTGTAGTTTCTGGTAGCTCATTGTGAGCTCATGAACATCCTAATAACCATTGCTTTCAACTCAATATCTGATAGTTAAGTTACATCTATTTCATTTAGCTTTCTTTCTGAGGCTTCCTCCTTTTCTTTCATTTAAGGATTGTTTCTTGGTCTTCCCATTGTTTGTGAGACTCTTCTTGTTAGCTTCAGCTTCTTAAATTGATCTGTTCTGGCTCCCTAGGTTTATGGTGTGAACTTCTGTGGTAGAATACCCGTGAGATTCAGTAGTGTAGTCTCCATGATCTCCCAAGCTCACTGGTCTTGGGCTGTTGTTTAAGTTGGCTCTGTGTTTGTCTTTGGGTTTTGATTGTTGTTGGGTCTTTCTTTCATGGGTCCTTCCTACCAGCTGGTTAACTGAGGGTCAAGCTTCATCACCTCTTGTATTTTGTTGTGCTGGTGAGGGCAGGTTGTGTTGAAGCTGGCTCTTTCTTGTGTACAAGGTTTTGAGGATTCTCTTTTGCTCTTGTTCAGTTGTTTGTACTGGGTAGTTTCTCCACTATTTAGTTGTATTTTCATATAGGTCCTGGATTGAGGTTTGTGTGGTTTCTACTCCCTCCTTCACCTTCTTCTGTTGTTATCTGTTGGTGGTTCCTTTGTTGTTGGGTTTCCTCTTCCAGTGGGTATCCTGGTGTTCACCACTTCTACCTACTCTTTTTTGTGATCAGTTGGAGAGGAAGGCAAAATGGTTTAAAACAGCAAGAGAGTATTCTATGATATTAACAGTAGCAGCCAGTAGAGAAGAGGTAGGAGATCCTTTGGCTATATATAGTGGTAACTGTGATCTTCCATCCAACTAGCCACTTTTTAGAAAGGATGGAAAGAAGATAAGACTCTTGTTGGGGAGGGAAGGATTGTTAGTTGGATCTAGAAAGCAGTGAGGTTGTAGGAGGTCAGATTCTGAGGTAAGGTGAGTAAAGGTAAGATTCTGAGTAAAGGATAGTAAATAGGTGTCGTGTGTGAGAGAATAGAGTTAACCACTACAGTAATAGAGTTCAGGAAACTGTGAAGTGGGCTAATATCTGGGAGGGGTTTTGTGAAATATTTACAATAGTATGGAACAGCTATTATTTACAATAATGTTAGAGCAACAATCCTATAACGGAATGTATGTGATCTGGATAACAAGAACAGGGGGTACAGGACCTTGAGTAGTGTGCTAAAGGCACACAAGTGGCATAAAGGACAGTAAATTAGCAATACACTGTGAAAGAGAGAATAGGGGAAACCTTTCAAATGATACAATATAACCAGCCAAGCAAAGAAGACTATACAGAAAAAAGGTATACATAAATACTATTAAAATAAAAGATGTAAGGATAATGAAAAATAATAATACAAATATGCAATAACTTGCAGGTTCTCTGTAATAGCAAAGATAAATTTTTCTCACTGTTTCAACTGTTGGGATGCCCCCTTTTTGGGTCTAACTCTGGTCTTTTCATAGTGACAATTTTTATGTCTCACTTGTGGGTATTTTTTTAAAAAGCAGGAGAAAGGACAAAGAAGAGGTAAAATTGGAAAGGTAGAAGGAATAAAAGAAGAAAGAAGGAAAGGGAGGAAAAAGGTATTGAAAGATAAAACAATAATAAAAATTTAAAAAATAAAGATTACTTTTTAAAAAAAAAACTTCTTGTTGGTTTCAAACTGACCAAACCGGTTTTTCTGGTCTTGCTGGCTGTAGCAGGCTGAGAGGTGATTGGTATGACTTTTCTCCCTTCCTGATCTGCACTCAGTAGTCTTGTGTGCACTCTCCCTAGAGATAGTCTGGCGCCTCTTCCCCAGTGCCTTGGGTATGGGATCCAGGTCTTCCTCAGAGCATTCTTTCCCCATGGTTACTGCTGTGGGCTTGAGTGCGGGTATGTGCACTTGGCCAGGCTGCCTCGGTTGGGCGGGTTCGGGCTCAAACCCTTCCCAGTGTTATGGGAGTGCACAGGGCCTTCCACTCAACCTCAGGATCACTGCCCAGCTGGGTGGGGAGTAGGCCGAGCAGCTGTTTCAGGAGAATTCCCTGAATAGTTTTTCTTTTTGAGAAATTCCTACTCAAGCCTGCCGCTCGGTACTGCCCAATTCTCCAGCCAGACTGGTGACTATCTGGGTCAGTGCGTGTCACTGCAATACTCTCAACTCTTCCAAGCCAGTGACCACAGACTCTGCAGGTGATAACAGCCCCTGTGTGGTTGCTCTTTTTCCTTAATTCCCCTCTCTGCAAGTTCAAACAACCAGGTCTCTCCCGATGCTGCTTAAACCTTGTTTGGCTGGGGAGGAAGGGAGCAGTTGACCCGGCTCTCTCCCAAGGACTCTGGTAGACCTGGTGGGCACTGGGCCTGGGGCTACGGCCACCCTGGTCCCCAAGCTGGTCCCAGGGACCTTACTGCCCTGAAGCACTCTCCTTACCATCTGGTGTTTCAGTGTCTGCTACAATTTTGGTCTCTTATTTTCACATATGTTGGGGTAATGCTGGTTGTTTGCTCTGTTCCTCCATAGATTAGCTATGTTTTTCTCCCATGTGTAGGGGGAAGTGTAATCTACTCCCTCCTACCCCATTGCCATCTTCCTCCTCAGAATAGGATATTTTTAAATTGAGAAAATCTTTAACAGGTGAGGCTACTGTACAATAGACATCAAATACAGAGTTTTTAGAACATAAGCAGGTTTAATATTACAGAAAGTTATTTTGCATTGCATTATATAAGAGGAGCTTTAAGTTATAATAATTTTTAACCAAGTAAATTTCACATTAATGGAATTTATATAAAGTAAAAAATAAAACACAAAGATTAATGTGACTGATATTAGCCACCATTACATTCATAGTAATAAAACACCAGAAAAATAGATCTGGCTCTCAATAATATAGATACACATGTATTTTTGAAACATTATGTAGCCTTCAAAGATGATTTTTAAAAGAAAGTTTAGTGACATTAAAAATTCTAAGAAAAATATAAAAATTATATGTATAATCTAACCATAGCTGGATAAAATAATACTCATGGAAGAAGTAAATTATAAAATGTTAACATTGATTAACTCTGAATGAAATATCATGGGTGATTATTTTATTCTTTTAATATATACAGTAAAGTTTTTTTCTAGTTTGTATAATAAACCAGTATTTCTTTCATACAATTTCATACTTTTTACAAAGAGATACTGTGTTTTATCATGCAATTATACACCATTACTCAGGTACCTTAGTCAGCAATTTCCTGTGACAGCATGTAGAATGCCAGCTAGAGCCACCCGAAGGAGCCCCTGCAGAAGTCTACAACAGCAAGAAGCTGGTGATGCCTCAGGAGTTTGATCTCAGGCCAAGTTGTTCCCTCTCTTTGGACTGTCTACTGACAAATTCTACTGCACATCTGAACACTCCCTGACCCTTTTCACACCTGCCTGGGAAGAATCAGGTGCCCCTCTTCCTGCAACCCCACAATGCAGTGCATACCCTGATCATTCATGCCACATTTTCACCAAAAAGTAGACACTCTCATAAAAGTGTTTTCTCTTCCCTTAAATGTTAACTCATTATGGAAGCTGAGGAAATATTTCCTGAAGAGAGGAAATATTTTCTATGATCTCCTATGTGGGGATATCATAGAAGTTAGCCAATGATCACAAAGCTAAGAGCTTTGGGGAAGGGATTACAGAAACAAATATAAAGGACACATGGACAAAAACTAAGGGGGGTGGAAATGGGAGGGAGGTGGGGAGCACTGTGGGGTGGACTGAAATGGGAGTAAAAGACAGAAAACTGTACTTGAACAACAATAAAAATATAAATAAATACATTTACTAAGTTACTATTATGTTCCAAACTGTATTAAGTTCTCTGTATATACTATCCTACTGAATCTTTAGGAAAGATTCCTAAACTTACTTGTTTTTTAGAAGACACTGAGGCACAGAGAGGTTAAGTAATTTGTCCATAGTTATACAGCCTGTTCCTAATGGAGCCTAGGTTTGAATCTGGGTAATGTATCTCTGTAACCTGAGCTTCTTACCTCTTAGCTACAATATAGAACAACTACAAGATGAGAAGAATGCACCTGTACAAGTATACACAGATTAGAAAGTCAAAGAAAGTTTCCCAGAGCAGTGTGAAAGATAGGGAGTTTGTCAGAACAGGAAGAAAAGGAATTTCAGAGAGGAAGAAGCATGGGCAAAGACCCAGAGATATGATCCAGGGTGGAGCTTCCAGTGTGGAGCTACTATCTGAACCATTTTCAAATTTAAGAGGATCCACACCCAAAAGCATGCTCTTGTCCTTGAAAATTTAAGTAGGTAGAAACAAAAACAAAATTTAGGATCAAGCAGCTGAAAAATTCATTAGAACTTTCAGTCAAGCAACAGAGTCAAAATAAGAGGTTCTACCAAGAGAGGCTTCCAAATCAAATCTAAGAACTCCTTTTGTATATATAATCCTCCATTATGTCTCTTTGTATGAATCACTACTGGGGATGAATTTACTGCTTCATCCAGAATAGCATCCACTGGTTACCTTCAGTTACAAGAGCTTTACCCTCCAAAACAAAGCAAACATGCATAGTGACATAACAGATATATGAATATGCAAATATAAAATGTAAAATGAACACTGAGCAGAAAGAGGCTTGTTAAACCCTAAATTAATCCACAAAGTATCCCAAGTGCCAGAGAGATAAGTCAAGAACAACCTGCTTGTGAGCTCCTGGATGAGCTCAGTCCAAGAACAGATAAAAGGCCCTGGAAAGCCTGCTCAGCCCAGGGCGGAGAAAGCCGCCTGGCTGCATTCCTTTCAATGTCCACCTGAAACCACATCTGACGGTGCTCATTTTCATCCTAATTCCTTTTATGGTTACACTTTGGAGATAAATTGTGTGTAGTACAAAAATGACCTTAATCATATTAATATTAACCAGATAATTGGGCAGCCTAGTGTTAGCCTAAGGGCCCAAAATATGAAAGGAAGTCTTAAAATCCCCATACATTTTGCCAAAGAGAGCACTAAAGGAGTGAACTGATAAGCAGACCCAGTTCCTCACAGTGCCCCGAGACAGTCACTTACACTTTTAAATAATAGTGTGTATAGTAAATACTTAGGGGGGTCCTCCCATTCAATTTTCCTAAAAACCTTCTCTATAAAACAACAAAAATGATAAATGAATCATTAAAACATATTGGAAATATATTGTTTCTGGTACTAGGTTATTGACATCAATGATTCTGCTGAAAACAAGGCAATATTGAATAGATGATAGATAGATAGATAGATAGATAGATAGATAGATAGATAGATGATTGATAGATAGATAGATTACTAAATCACCTTAAAAGTGTTGAGTTGAAGATTGCCAGACCCTGTGGGGAGAAAATTGTGACCCTGAGATGAAAAAAGAATACTTACAAAGCACTAAACTGCTCTTATCTTGAGGACATGTGCCAATATCAAGAAACTGGATTTCATATAGGACTTAACTAGACAAAGGCAACAGAAGTCAAGGGCAGGCCCAAATAGAGGTGAGGAATCTTATAAGAGCTTGTTCTGTTTTAAGTTTGGCCCCAGATGGCTGTAATTTCTGGGTAATTATGAACCAGAATTAAATCCATAGCACCTTCTTCCAAATCCTATCCCAGAAAACTGTAGGGAAGGTTGCATTGGAACTAATCAGAGCTCAGAAAGAAGATAGAAATAGAGAGAGAAGAGAAAAAGAAAAGGTAAGAAGGCATGAAGCAGGGAGTGGAGGAGAGGAAAAGGAAAGAGAATGGAAGAAAGGAAAGAAGGGAAAGAAAAACAAAGAATGAAAGGAAAAAAACTGAGGGAAAAAAACACATCTGAGAAATTGCACACAACTTGATAAAAATTTTAAATAAAATATCAGCAAACCAAAGACCCAAAAATATGATAATAATATGTCATAATCAATTTAGATTTAAAATAGAAATTTTGGTTTAATGTTAGCTTCACATTAGAAAATTAATTAATATAAATCACCATATTAACATATAAAAGGAGATAAATCTTTTTAAATGAAAAAAGTCCTGGTTGTAAATATTACATCGTTTAGTCCCAAAAATATTTATTTTAAATCCAGAGAAAAGCTCTAATACTATAACATGTAAATGACATCTCCATCATTACCTGATCTAAAAAGTATATCCTACCAAATGTTTTCATTTGGAATCTGGAATTATATGGTCACTAGACTGATAAAGTCCTAAAATAACAAAATTAAAAACAGAATAACCCTAAGATATACCCACATTTTTAAAAAATTGGAGAAATATATTTAAACGTGTTTCAGATATACTCAAGACATTAAGGGGAAAAAGAGCCCTCATTTGGAAATAATGCAATTTCACCTCTGAGGCCTATTTTAGATACATTCTCTTAGGATGAGTTGCCACATAATTATCAGTCCTATAAATTAAAAAGAATGTTCTGGACAAGCATCATCCCCAAAGCTCTAGGCTTCACAGACCTTGGAAGGAAATATTGACACACGTGACAAGGAATGTTTTCCCTCTCCAACAGCTCTGTCTGACCTCAGACATAATTAATTTTGTTCAGCTCTTATTTTTGTGACTTTATCTACATTGATAATAAGACACCAACAACCTCAAATGCCGTTTCTGTGACCCACAGGACATCAGGAGCAGTAAGGCATGCCAATGAGGCATTATCTTCTTTATCTCACATACTGAACAGTGTTTTTGAGAGCAAAGACTACAAAAAGCTACGTCTCCACTGGCATCACTGTGAACAGCATCTTTGCTACCACAGTCAAAGGATTCTTACAGAACCAGGATGACCCACCAGGGAAAGTTCCTTTCCTAATCAACCATAAAAAGTGAGCACTATCAAAGACTACACTCAGACCATAATAGTGATGGCGGGGAGCTGTGTGACTAGCCATGAAACCTGAGAAATAGTGGTGACCTGGAGTGGCTTTTAATGGCCACTCATAATCTATCTACATCCACTAAGTTACCTCATTTATTCAGACTACTGCAAAAGGTGAGAAAAAGGAAGTTATCTATTATCCCTACTATTCTCATTTTAACTTTTATCCTTCTTTGAGGTCCTGGTTATTCTAGGAAAATCTTTTTCCTGGCTGTCAGATAAGATGTTCTGAGTTTTCATCAGCATAAAAAGCCTCTTAAAAATGTCAGGACTTTCTATCAATTTATAAATGAGGATAAATTGACTTCTGTTAAATTTGGAGTACTATATGCTGAACAGGGCACTTCACATGTTTGATTGAACTTCCCAATAACTAATGGAAGATGGACCAAAATTATACACAACTCTTCATATATGCAGAAAAAAATAAATGCCACTCTTTGTGTTATTTAAATACTCTCCCCTTGTTCTTAAGCACTCCAGTTCCAATGATTGCAAAAATTGTAGGGTAGGGGAGCTTTATCTTGACAAGTCAATGTAGCTCTGTTTTGAGTAATTACTCAGTTGATCTTCCTTTTGCCCCATTGTCAAGTGTCCTCCCATTTCTCCTCCTCAAGATGGTAGAAAGCTTCAGAGACACCCATGCCCATCCTATTCGTTTTCAGAGAAGCACCTACTCTTCCTGTAGTTAGTGGTGTCTGACATAGGCCTCTGTTTATGTACATGGGTGAGGGGGCAAGGTGAGAGGGGACTGCAGGTGCAGTGTTAGGGGTCTCCAAGCATTGGAACCAACAGAGGCTAATCTGGAAGGCTCTGAGGAGGAATTGTAGCATTTCTCAGCTAAATGAGAGGTTGATAGGGGATCATAAGTGAAGGTTTTCAAGAGTGTGGAAATGGTTTAGCGATAAAGGCAAAGGAGAAAATTTCTGGTTAGGAGCAGAGCAACATTAACAGTGGCCTAAAGGTGTGAGAGGAGCAGATGCAGGAGAGAGCAAATACTCCGCCTGCCTGGAGCAGAGGGCTGGGACCCGTGGCATGAGGACAATGAGAACCACAGGTTAAGAGGTAGCTTTGATTTGAAGCATATCTTAAAGTCCATATTGAGTTAAGCCAAAGATTTAGCATCAATGCAAGATGGTGAGAAGGTAAAGGGTTTAGTTCAAGTGAAATATTAGGTAAATGGACATAGATGTGACCAAGCACTGTGTCCTAACAATTATTCTCATCAATACAAAGAGACAGTGCAGGACCTTCACAAACCAAAGGCTGGTAGGAAAAAGTTTGCTGGTAGTAGACAGGCATTGTCAAAGGAGAAACATGAATGGGATGAGTGTGCCTGCCTGGAGTGATCAAGAAAACCAACTCTGACTAGAGAAACCCTGAGGAAGTCAAGTTCAGACCATGGTTACATGTTTTCTTTTGTGGAATTTAGTTCAGTTTGGGAGAGGACTGAGAGCTGGAACTTTTCCTTAACAGACAGTGAGGGAGGAAACATGAATACTATGTTGGTGTTACTTATCGGAGACAAATGGAAAAAATCGTGCCTTTCCTCTGATGGGCCTAGAGAACATTAAGTGCTTGATGTCTCTGGAAGGAGGAGCACAGGCAACTCCTGAAGTTTCTGCTTTTAAGAAGAGAAAGTCAGGCTAAGTTTGAAACTAGAAGAGGAGACTTGATGATAGGTGCCTCTTACATTGAGAAAAGGAACTTGCCTGGACTTAGGTGTATATAACTTATAATTAGTACTTTTACCTTCACTATAGCTATTGTTGACAGAAATGTGTCTCTGTGATTACCTTATTTAGAGATATACATAGATTCAGAGTTTGGTAAGCTTATCTTATATTTGGAAGAAATTCAATTTTGTAGGATAAAAAAAAAGACTTCTGATCAAAAGTTTGGTCTCTGTAGCTTAGATTTTAATGTCAGCTCTCCATTTAGCTCCTGTGTAGGTCACTGAAACTACCGAAACTTCAACTTCTGTCACCTAAGAAATAGGATCATTGCATGTAGTACTTGATTAACTGTAATGAAAATGAATTCTCCTGTTTATTATGTCTGCCAATTTTCTGTCATGGTTGTTTTCATATGTTCTTTGTTATTTTCAGCTTAAATCATCACTAGCAAGTTCTTTCCTGTGGGAATTCCATTCAATCTAAGCTGCGGAGGAGACCCCATGAGCCAGTTTTTCATTTCTCTTTCCACTAAACCAATTTTTCTCAGAAAATCATTATAAGGATTAAATAGTTAATATTTTTGAAAAATTTAGAACAGTATGTACATAGTTGTTCTTAATAACATAAAAACTCAACAAATGAGTATTTGTTGAAAAAAAATATTTTGTTTGTTCAACTTCCACAACTCCAGAGGCTTGAGGTTCCATTTCCTCACAGATAACATTTTCTACTCATTACCCAAGGTACCCGTTGTGTTCCTGGGCCAACAGACAGAATTGTTTGAGGTGCTGATTAAGTCTGTCCCAGCTTGGAGCACAGGCAGGAGACTCACCTCTAGGCATACAGGATCCTTGGTCTTGACATCCACCCAACCTCTCTCTAATTTGTAAACTCGTAGTCCACTAGGCTTGTATCAAGTTTTAATAGATCTGTGCACTTTCAGATTTAACCTGCTCTCATGCTCTGGCTTTATTTCCTCTTAGTTTATATAAGGTTCCTCAGAATTTTCTTTTTTGCTTTTGAGCTGGACTTTCTAACTTAATTAAATTGTAACAATTCCATGAGTTAGGAATGTGCTCTCCACATTTGCCACATCAGTTCACTCTACCACGTTAACAGACTGAATCAGTGGGAAAAATCATCAACACTCATGGTAAAAATACAATAGCATGCATTGCACAA
>PVKM010029007.1:0-17998 GCA_004027735.1 Carollia perspicillata
CAAAAACAAAAACAAAAACAAAAGTACTATTGGGGAGTGGAGAGTGAAACAAGGAAAGGAAAGTGGCTGATGAAGGGTGTGTTATGGATCAGATTCCCATTGTGGGCAACTGAGGCTCTGTCCTATTGAGGAGTTTGTGAGACCACGTAAAACATGACTCAGAGTGATCCTACCCAAAAGGCAAGGAAGCTGGGGTGATTAATCCTCTAAGATTAGTCATATCCTTCATTAGCTGAGGGATGCTCTTGAAAGCATTAACTCCTGGTAATTCTGGCCTGTCCTGTGTGGGGGTGGAGAGTACACTTTCAGGTGGATAGTGGCCAATAGCTGCAGCAGAATGTGGTGAGGACTGGAAGGGTGAGTACTGAGGACACCAACTGAACTGTATTTTGCTATGTGGACTCAGCAAATGAAAAAAACTCCATGCCTCAGTTCACTTGTGAAATGTGTGACAATAGCATCTAGCTGATAGGCTGTTGCAATGATTAAATTAAATGATGCTGTAAATAGAGCATGTTAGTGTTTTATTACTATGTACCAAACCACCCCAAAACTTAATGGCTTAAAATGACAACGATCATTTATTTTAGCTCACAGTATGTGTAAATAATTCAGATGGAGCTCAATTGGGGCAGCTTAATTTTGCTCCAGTATATCTGGGACCTCCACTGAAAAACTTGAAGCCTAGAAGCTAGAATCTTCTGAAAGTGTGACCAGGGCTGACATGTCCATTTCCACAATGTCTCAAACACGTGGCTGGCCAGCTGGTGCTAGCTCTTGGTCAAAGTTCCTCTGCACGTGGGCCTTTCCAGAAGATCACTTGAGTGCCCTCACAGCATAGCAACTGGCTTCCTCCAGAGCAAGCTATTCAAGAGGCCAAGGCAAAAGTCTCAATGCCTGTTATGGCCTAAACTCAGAAGTCACACACTGTCCCTTCTGCACTATCCTATTGGTCACAGGAGTCAGCTCTGGTTCATGATGTGAAAGGGCTACCTAAGAGCATGGGTACCAGAAAGCAAGTACCATTAGGGACCATCTTGGAGGCTGGTCACCAAACAAAGTGACAGGCATATAGAAAGTCCTCAGTAATGTCAGCTACTATTTTTATTCTGAGAACAAAAGAAAGGCTCTTAGTAAAGACTCTAGACAGGAAGGGAACCGAGAACCAATTCTCCACCTTGTGTTTGAACCACTGCCCCCACCTTGCTCCACCTTGTGTTTGAACCACTCTTCTCTGAGGCAGACATCTTATTCTCTGCGTAATGTAAGGCCTCATCTCTAACCTTCACCTGAGCCAGGCAGGTGGTACTTGGCTTTTAACAAGCACCTCAGAAGGCAAAGTAAGCAGAGAGTGTAGAGATATCCACAATGCTATAATTAAGCAGAGAAAGGTGCTAACTGCAGCTCCAGAGCCCCATATGTCCTCCAAGGGGTAGTTCGGGTTGCACAGAGTCTATTAACTAGAATAACTTTGAAAAAAGGATTTGCCAGAGAGAAGCCAGCATCACCATAGATCACCTGCAGGTGCCATGGGCTGACTGTACATCCAAGCTCATTAATTTTAAACTGAAAGCTCTGAGCCAAAGAGTCCAGCCTGAGTCTAAATTAATGATGAGTATAAATGGGGTCTGGCACCACTTCCCTCACAGAGAGGCAGACTTTTAATCATTTTTTCATGGCCTGCTTTTGGTGCCATTTTCTGTGCCAGATTCTCAGACCACAGAGGCCTCGATAACAAGGGTTCCTCACCATCAACACATGTGAAGTGAGCGCAAGATGGATGGAGAGTGAGACTATGGCTTTATTCTCTGTTTGTTTTAGTGTCACCGCCCAGTGGATACTTTCCCAGTGTCTTCCCCATTCACAATAATCTACCCTAAAGGACACATCCCCTTCATTCAGATCCATAATATGTGGTCTCTCCCATGCCTACAGGTGATTGTTTTGCAATGTGCTCTCGACTCATCTCGGGTCCATCAGAGTCTCTTCCCTGAGAGTTCTGAAGTACAACCCAGTGAGAGAGAGTCATTTTCCTGGAGTATGTGGACCTTTAACGTACACTCCTGGAAGTGGTGAGTGAGCGTCTTTTACCTAGAAGCAGATCTTCTGAGGAGAGAGGGAAAGAAAGAAGCAGACACAGAGGAGCACAGATGAGAGATAAAAAGATAATCTAGACTTTCTAAAGGCTAGTTCTGGTGCCTTTCTTACTTTACCTCTGAGTTCTCAGGGAAACCTCTATACCCTGGCAAATTCCCATGTTCTTCCTAAACTAGTACAAATTGGTTTTCTGTTACTTTTATAATAGACTAAGAAGTTTGATAAGTTATTATGTTTGAAGTTTGATTTTTTAAATGTAACTGTAGTAATAAACAATCACACACACATGAACACACACAAAACGAGAAGTGCTTATTTGCCCCCTCTCAAGGACTGCCCAAGCTTTGGGGCCCTGGAGCATTGGACCAGGGAAGAATGGTACAACCTTTGACAAACCCAGTGCCTGGGGAAGGCAGGTCATTCTCCATGGAAGAAATGATCCAGGAGAGAGAACTCCTTCTGAAAGGATACCCTCTACCCAGCTGTATGATTTTTGGGAACAGAATATATGGGGTCTCTGGGCCAGATTTTTTCAATTTAAAAAAAAATTATTTATTTTTATTTTTATAGAGAGTAGAATGGAAGGAAAAAGGGAGAGAAACATCAATGTGTGGTTGTGTCTCATACATCCCCTACTGGGGACCTGGCCCACAAGCCAGGCATGTGCCCTGACTGGGAATCAAACCAGCAACCCTTTGGTTTGCAAGCCCACGCTCAATCCACTAAGCTACACTAGCCAGGGTGAGATTTTTCCAATTTTTTAAGAGAGAAGGGATGTTTAGACTTATGTAAAATCTATTGATTTGAAAATGTTACAAACTTAAAGAATTTAAAAACCACTCTGCACAACAAACAGGACATTTCTGAGGGCACTGTCCAGCCTACAGTCTCCATCTTGAAACCTGTGCTCTAGGACACTAAGGGAGATGGAATAGGACCATGTGTAATCAGAGACTTAGGCTGAGCAGGAGAAGGTGTGGCCTGACTCAAGGAGACTGATGGGTTGGAGGGTCATAGTTTCCACTAAAGCTGGGAAGGGATAGCTACGTTGAAAGTGGTGCTAGGAAGGCTGGACACTAAACTCAATGGTCCAAATGTACCATCAAGGGCCCCTTGCTGCCAAGCTGTGGTAGGCAGTGAAGATCCTTGGGAGGGGCATTTCTGTGGCCCATTCAGAAAGTTATTGTCTGGTAAGTGATGGAGAACCTGAATTTGACAGCAGGATCATAAAGCAGAAGAAGTGATCATAACATTAGGGAACCCCATGGACCAAGGACCAGATTCCTGCTCATTTCCTAAAGACAGGGTGAACCTGAGATTCTTAAACACAGAAGGCAGATGAGACCCAGTGATGCCTGATAGAGGATCTCCAGCCAGGCAGGTAGGTGGGGGATTGAACCAGTTTTAAGTTGATTAGAGAAACATAAAGGAAGATGACATTTCTTAACCTGAGAATTGACATTGCTTACACTCACAGCCAGTACAGCTAATAAAGATACTGCACTAAAACCTTCCTTTAGAGCTGCATCAGTTAGGGTCCTACTCTAGGTATCTAAAACAGAAGCAATTTGCTATGCCAACTTGATCCAGAGGAGGTGGTAAAGGCTGAAAAAGCATTCAGGACTTAGAGAGGTAGCCTGTTTCAAAAGCTGGAGGGACACCAAGAAGAGAGGTATGAGTGGAGTCCAGGCCTGGGATCACCTAGCAGAAGTTGAGACCCCAGCAGGTCTACTGGCAGGAGCTGGAGCCACAAAGGGAGTGAGAAAAGAAGCAAAAGAGATGTGACCTGAGCAGAGTATAGGGTGAAATACCCTGGTTCCTTCCTCTCTCTCTCTTCCATGTCTCCATATGACTGAATTTCAATGGAAAGCAGCTGAAATGGGAGCCTGGAAATACAGTCTCTGAGTGCCAGCCTCCCTGAAACAGCACACAGAGCATGGAAAGGGTGAGGCATGGACCTGGGGTAAAGAGGGTGAAGATGCACAGAGCACCGTAGACCACGGAGATCAAAGACCATTTCAGAAGCATAAGTACACAATGCTGACTCATGATTCTGGGGCAGCTCCTCCTTCCTAGCTGCCCCCCAATCCAACCTATCATCTACAGGTTGTGACCAGGAGATGAACAGGTGATGATGCCAATGAGGGGGAGGGGAAAAAAGAACAGTCACAGTCACTCCAGAATTATCACTTGTATATTAGGAACTATCTTAGAAGACTTACACTGCTTACCTCATTTAGAGCAAGAGCTAGTTTTTGAGGACAATAACGAGTGATATTGAGGTATGCACTTTTGGGTACCAAACAACATAAGTTAGAGGAAAGATGAGTTTCTTGGTTTTACTGTCAATTTACATTCTTTAGGACCTAATCTGGTCCCCAAATGATTTTTATTTTGACAGTTAGTGTCCTAAGCAATTTATCTAATCTTATTGCTTGTATCTATGACAAAGGACAAAGCTGTTGTGGTTTCAGAGGTATAATGTAGGGCTAAAAGAACAGTCAGACATTATAAAATGTGTCATACACATATAAATACATTATACACCCCCTCGCCTCCCCATGCTGTCCCACAGAGCCTGAAATATTAGATGGATAGTGGTTGACCTCTCTGAGTCTTAGTTTCCTTATCTACAAAATGGGACTCAATGCTGACTTAAAAACTTGTTGGAGGATTAAATGCGATAACATGTGATTTATCATGAGTCTTTAGTTGCTGAGGAAGAGAACCCAAATTAAACTGCAAAAGAAATAAGAGACTGTGGTATGTGTTGGTGAGAAGAACACAGTGGGAACCCCAGAAATAGAAGGAAAAGTTGCAGGGACAGGACAAGTTCTCAGACTAGAAATGGGGTCTGTCAGTCAGGGTTCAGGAAACCAGAAGCACTTCAGGTAATTCAAGCAGAAAATAAGTAAGTACAGGCATTAGGAGTGACAGGGCTGAAAGAGCAGAAGTCAGAGGCACAAATGTACTGTGGATTTCAAGGCTATTAAGAAGGCTATGATCCAGGGTCCAAGGAGCCGTAGAGACTGCCACCCCTGTTGCCATCACAACTGTTGCTCATGTCCCATGATCCTGGCCACCATGTGGGAGGATGCTCAAGCAGCTCTGTGGGGAAGCCTACTGCCAGCAGCCAGCACCACTGCTAGTTGTGTGGGTTAGGCCCTAGCGTGTGGGTCTTGCAGCTCCAGTGAAACCTTCAGATGATTCTAGACCTCAGCCTTCAAGTATTCTGTGCTTTGTCTAAATTCCTGACCCTCAGAAACTGTGAAAGATAATAACTGATTATTGTTAAATTCAGGCATTAAGTTTTGGAGTTAATGTCATATAGCAATATGTGAGCCAAAACTTAACTCCACCTCCATACCAGCATAAACATTTTTGCATGGTTTTAATATGTATTGAGTTCCCTAGAAATGCAACTTCCAGGTAAATTAAGGTATAGTTGTACTTTGTTTTGTTTGAAACTTTCTCAGAAGTTGTTCTCCACTTGAAAAATAACATTACCAAAAGCAAGACCTTTCAAGATATTTGACTAAAACAGACACTGGTGACTGTATTTGCAGACATGTGTCCACAGTGATTCTTCATAAATCTGATTATCTAACTGAACATTGTCTTACATGTCTTATATTTGAACTTTTCTGTAAGTTTTAAGCATATGACTACTTCATTATGTCTCCTAAGGAATCCATGCCTGAACACTTACATATTGAAATGCATATGATATTATAAATAGCAGTTCTCATATCTATTATGTTAGAGTTGGGCCATTATACTTACATTATTGTTTTAAATAATGTAAGTAGTTCATATTTTAAAAATAAATTTCATTCACTTCTTGCAAAGATGGAGGTAGACACACTGTGCCTCCTCGCACAACCAAAAGAAGGACAATAACTATTTAAAAAGAAAAAACAACCAGAACTGACAGAAAATCAAACTGTATGGAAGTCCAACAACCAAGGAGTTAAAGAAGACACAGTCATCCAGACCGATAGAAGGGGTGGAGTTGGGCATGTGGAGAGGACTTGCAGCAAAGCGGTGGTGGAAGACTGAGGCAGGCAAGGTGGCAGCTGGTGGACCCAGCACCGGATTGTGGAGCAGGGTGCCCAAGGCTGCAGCTGGCTGGCAAGACTGGTGGAGTGAGCAGTCCCACATTCTCGTGCAGGTAAATTGGGAGGAACAATTGGGGAGTGAGACAGAGTGCACAACCCAGAGCTCCAGTGTGGGGAAATAAAGCCTCAAACCACTGTTTAAAAACACCTGTGGGGGTTGAGGCAGCAGTAGGAGAAATTTCAGGCCTCACAGAAGAGTTTGATGGAGAGACCCACAGGGTCCTAGAATGTACACAAGCCAACCCAACCAGGAATCAGCACCAGACAAGCCTAACTTACTTGTGGGAAGTAGGGAAGTGACTGAAAGCCAGCAGAGAGCAGAGCAAGTGCCATTGTTCCCTGGAGGACCCCTTCCTCACTTACAGCATCACAACAAAGTGACATGGGTTACCCCACCCCGGTGAACACCTAAGGCTCTGCTCCTCACTATGTAACAGGCATGTCAAAACAAACCAACAAAAAAATGGCCCAAATGAAAGAATAGATCAAAGCTCCAGAAAAAATACAACTAAGCAATGAAGAGAGAGCCAACCTATCAGAGGCACAGTTCAAAACATTGGTAATCAGGATGCTCACAGAATTGGTTGAATTTGGTCACAAATTAGATGAAAAAATGAAGGCTACACTAAGTGAAATAAAGGAAAATGTACAGGAAACCAATAGTGATGGGAAGGAAACTGGGACTCAAATCAACAGTGTGGACCAGAAGGGAGAAAGAAACATTGAACCAGAAAAAAATGAACAAACAAGTATTCAAAAAAATGAAGAAAGGCTTAGGAACCTACAGGACATCTTTAAGCATTCCGACATCCAAATTATAGGGGTACCAGATGGAGAAGAGGAAGAGAAACTAGTAAAAAAGTTGCTTGAACAAATAATAAAGGAGAACTTCCCCAATCTGGCAAAGGAAAGAGACTTTCAGGAAGTCCAGGAAGCTGAGAGAGTCCCAAAGAAGTTGCACCCAAGGAAGAACACACCAAGGCGCATCAGAATTGTACTACCCAAGATAAAAATGAAGGAGAGAATCTTAGAAGCAGCGAGAGATAAAGAAACAGTAACCTACAAAGGAGTTCCCATCAGACTGTCAGCTGACTTCTCAAAAGAGACCTTACAGGCAAGAAGGGGCTGGAAAGAAGTATTCCAAGTCATGAAGGGCAGGTACCTATCCAAGATTGCATTATCCAGCAAAGCTTTCATTTAGAATGGAAGGGCAGATAAACTGCTTCTCAGATAAGGTCAAGTTAAAGGAGTTCATCATCACCAAGCCCTTACTATATGAAGTGTTAAAGGGCCTTATCTAAGAAAAAGAAGGTAAAAAATATGAACAGTAAAATTACAGCAAACTCACAATTATTAACAACCACACCTAAAACAAAAACAAAAGCAAACTAAGCAAACAGCTAGAACAGAAACAGAACCACAGAAATGGAGATCACATGGAGGGTTATCAACAGAGGAGTGGGAGGAGGAGAGAGGGGGAAAAGGTACAGAGAATAAGTAGCATAGATTGTAGGTAGAAAATAGATAGGGGGAGCTTAAGAACAGTATAGGAAATGTAGAAACCAAAGAACTTGTATGTTTGACCCATGGACATGAACTAAAGCAGGGGAATGTGGGTGGGAGGGGATGTGCAGGACAGAAGGAAGTGAAGAGGGGAAAATCGGACAACTGTAATAGCATAATCAATAAAATATATTTAAAAATAAACTTCATTTAGAATGATAAGGGGGCATTATAAAATATTTTTTAAGAAAAAGAAGGTGACTTTCAGACAAGTGCCAGAGAATATTTTATTGACTTACGAAATTAAGATCAGTTGTTCTGACCTACATACCCACTGTTTCCCTTGGTCTCATTACATGAGTCAAAATGAGCCTTCACACTATTCTGCACACAAGCTTGTTTTTCTTTTTCCTATGCTGTTTCCTTACTTTGAATACCCTCTTTTCCCTTGTGTATTTTAGAATTAGACTAATCCTTGATATAAACTCATTTAACAAACAATGACAGAGTGCCTCTGTGGGTCAGACCCTGAGTATGCATCACGGCTCTGGTAATCAATGACACACAGGTGCTATGAGGTCTCCTGATCTATCTGGAAGATGAACTTGAGCAATGGCAGGAAAGTGATGACAAAAAATGCTGAATGACCATGCAGAGTTAGCACTGATCAGTTCACGTAGGAGAAAAACCTGTTTCAAGTTCTCAAAGCTGTAGTGGTTTTAAAATAGGTTTCCTAGAGCAGAGAGTTCCTCATCTTGTCATGGCTGGAATGCCACACTGTCCCAAAGCCTCTCCTCCTTCCAGCCTGAACAGGCCTTGAGTTTTGGAAGCTGCCGTATGTGCACAGGCCTGCTCTCTACAAAGTAGACTGCATAGCTTTATAGTGGGGCCACTTCTCCCTCATCCCTGAAGTTTCCTTGTGCTGAGGTGTTCTCGTGTTCTGGCTGGGAACATGCCAGGACTGGATTTGCTTTCTCTCTGTCTGCCATGTGCTGAAACCAGTGAATCAAGAGAGAACAGAGTCCTGGGATCAACAGTGTGGACCAGAAGGGAGAAAGAAACATCGAACCAGAAAAAAATGAACAAACAAGTATTCAAAAAAATGAAGAGAGGCTTAGGAACCTACAGGACATCTTTAAGCATTCCGACATCCAAATTATAGGGGTACCAGATGGAGAAGAGGAAGAGAAACTAGTAAAAAAGTTGCTTGAACAAATAATAAAGGAGAACTTCCCCAATCTGGCAAAGGAAAGAGACTTTCAGGAAGTCCGGGAAGCTGAGAGAGTCCCAAAGAAGTTGCACCCAAGGAAGAACACACCAAGGCGCATCAGAATTGTACTACCATCAGACTACATCAGACTACATTGGTTGTCTCTAATGGAGGCCACTTGAATGAGCACTGTGGGCCAGCAGAGCAGTGGCCACCTCAGTTCCTGCCCTCAGCCCACCTGGCCAACAGCTTGACAGGGACCTGACTGCCCGTGACCAGCCAAGCAGTCTCCAATGGCCTGCAGTCCCTTCTCTTTGTGTTTCCTTCCTTACTGACCAGAGTTTGAAAACATACATGCTCATGATCATACAATACAGCCACACAATAAACCTGTCATAGATGCGCCCCAAACATGCTGCAAACGGAAGCAGTCTGGAGATGCTGCTGCTGAATTTTCTAAACAAAACTGTGAGAAAGTGGATTTTCTCAGAGAAGAAACAAGCAAATGGAAGGTCCCTGTCCATACTCCCCATTTTTTCCAGAGTGTCCTAGAATCAGGAGGGAGACTGAGGGAATGGCTGTTTCTTTCCATTTGATAGCACTCTGGAATCCTGTGACTTGGAGGGAACTGAAGTGTTTGGGCCTTTTGATGGGGAATAGAATCCCAGTTAGCCATCAGCAGACAGTCTGAAAATCCATCCTGGAAAAGGGAGTGGTGACAAATGGGTTTTATGATGAGTTTTCAGGGCAAGGCAGGCAGAGGGCAGAAGTGGCAGAGATGAACCAGAGACTTAGTTCTAATGCAGATAGAAAATGATAAGCCTGAGTTGTGCTTGCCATTGCTTAGAAGAAAAAAAGGTTCAGTCAACCGAGTGGTTCTCAACTGGGGGTAATTTTTGTCACTCCCCAGGGGACCTTTGGCAGAGTCTGGAGGAATATTTGATTGTCACAACTTGGCAAGGGGTGGTGTCACTTGCAACTAGTGAATGGAGGATGGGAACACCACTCACTATAATCATGTTATGATTCCCCTGTCTTGCAATGGCTATCTGGTCTCAAATACCCAGGCTGAGGTACCCTAAGTTAACCCAGTCATAATTTTAAGACCTGCCTACTCAGTGGGCAGTGTCCCCTCAGCTTCTGTGATGAATTGAATGGTTTCCCAGGACGTACTCTGATCTGCAGATGCTGTCATAGTTAACAGAGGAAGAAAAGTCAGCCCAACATCTCTAATGCAACCTTTTTTCCCCCTGTACTAGGTTGGGTTTTCCTAGTAACAGACTCTGAGACAAAGTTTGAAGCACATGTATGTATTAGGAAAGAAACCACAGAAATGTTCATTGGGGAGTAAGGGAAGGAGAAAGGGAAGGGGAGGATGCCAGTGTAAGGTGTGCCCTCAAGTAAGTTATTACCAAGGGTACTGGGAGCATGAATGATCCTGCTGCAAAGTCTGGGAGCTGGTGTAGAACATGCATTTAAGAATTACCCCATGGAGGAGATGAGGGAGCCTGGCTCTCTGGCCTCCCACTCTTGTTAGTCATTGTCTGAGGGATGCTGCAGCTGGGGAGATGCTGGGGTGTTCACTTGCTGGTATTGTAGCCCCTTTTGCTAGTAGAGGTATTCCTGCTGCCAGAGAGGTCCTCAGGTAGAGGTGTGTCAGCCACTGTTATCCACATGTGCTACCTCCCTAGTCCCCCAGACCTCGAGGAGTGTCAGAAATCTTGAGCATGACCACTCCTCCTCTACTTGAGGACAACAGCTCCCTTCGTGGGTTGTGCTAGGATGCACCATGGCCCATGATGGAAGACAAACAGATACTGCCAGTGCCTCAACCAGAATTTCATTTCTTGGTCCTCAGATGGACACTACAGCATTTGGCAGCAGCAAACTTGATCACAATGTCTGGGGAGCATAGGAGGATGAACCCAGAAGCTCATGAAACATTAGCTTTTGGACTCCTCTTGTGTGTGCATGGGACCTGGGAGGTCCTTTAGGTTGACAGAGCCCTACAGGGTTCTATGTCAGTGTCAACCCACCTTTCATGTGCATATGAACCAATGTCCCAGGACCTTGTGAAAAATCAGATTCTGATTCAGTGGGCCTAATGGGAGGCTTAAGATGTGGCATTTCTTCCTTTTCTTTTTTCCCCCACTTTATTGAATTTATTGGGATGACACTGGTTAACAAAATTATAAAGGTTTCAGGTACATGATTCTACAACACATCATCTCTACACTATATTGTGTGTTCACCACCCTCAGAGATTCAGCATTTCTGTCAGGCTCATAGTGATGCCCTTGCTGCTGGTCCACTGTACCTGGAGAATAGCAGAGGCCAGGTTGCAACCAGTAAGCACTTCTTTGTAAAACACTTCCATGTAAGCTTTCCTAGGAAATTGCCTCATGAGATCTCAGAAAAAAGGGGATCTGTGTCTCTAAGACTCTAACAACACCACCTAATTCCTTTTATTGTTCTGCATAAATATTCATATCTAGTTTTTAATTTTTTGTAAGATCCCCCCACCTCCCCCACCAAATTTTAAGCCTCAGGTATCACAAAACTTAGATAGTCCTTGTGAGGGAACATTTGAGAAGGTTAGGATCTAGCTCTGAGAGTCTGGACCCCATGCATTTTGATTAGTACCTCAGGAGTTCTGGAACTTTCAACTTCTATATCCTACTCATGTTCACTGGCAGCCTTCAAAGTTAGAGGCTAAGTAAAGCAGAGGAGAGAGGGAAACCACTGAAAAAAGGCTCCTCGTAGGTTAAGTAAGAGGTGGGTGAAACCTGCAATTCATGCCAGTAAATTAGATATGTAGAGATATGAATGTTCAGATTATTTTCATTCATTTATTCATCAAATCTTTACTGAGCATCTACTATGATAGGCATTGTTCAAAATGCTGGGGATAAGGTATTGAACAAAAGAGACAAAAATCACTCTCTTCAAGGAGCTGACATTCTAGAAAAAGGAGATAGACAATGTGGGAGGGGAAAACTTTTCCTCCACCCTTACATTTTCTGTTACTGGGATGTGCAAATTTAACTGACAAATGGCAGATTAGTGGAAGAAAAGGCATATAAACTTTATTAATGTTCATATTTTTACATGCACAAGGATATCAAAGAAAAGAAGATGAAAACTCAAAAGGGATGTTTAGACCTGGAGATTTATATACCACTTTAACAAAGAGTGATAAATTGTGAAAAAGTAACTGGACAAAGAAAAGAGGGTTTGGGCTTCTTCTCAAGGAGTAAATGTGGGAAGGTAACTAGGAAATGTATGGAGGACACTAATCGTAGGTAAGAGTTGCTTTCACAGACTCATCTTTGTGCTATCTCTGTGGTGAATCATTCTCCTCCTCCTACAGGACAGGGAGTGCCTTTACAAATGGCAATGTCCTTTACAAAAGCAAAATTTATGTCCTGCTTTTAGGCAGATGGGGGAGAAGCAAAAAACTTTTCCCATGTTTATTGTTTTTAAATTACCTTCAGCTGAAAACAATCCTTATACCAAAGCAGCATGTTTTGGGGTGGCATATTCTAATTTCCATCAACAATAAATGAATTGTAAGTTAGAAGATAAAAAAATAAAGCTGAGGAGGGGTACAAGATGGGTGGCAGCAGTGAAGTTGCAATTGAAATAGACTGGTCAGGGAAGATCTCACTCAGAAGATAACATTTGACTCAAGGCTTAAACAAGGTCAGAGTTTTACTACAAAACTTTAATTTAATTGATTATACTTAATTAAATTTTAATTTAATGCAGAAATTAATTTTTTAAATCTTCATCCAAGGACACGTTTTCCTTGCTTGGAGCCCTGACCTGGAATGAACCTGCAACCCTTTGGTCTATGGGTCAATGCTCCAACCAACTGAGCCACACTGGTCAGGGCCAGAAATTTATGTTTTCATTGTTATTTTTCTTTTCTTTGCTGCCCTGAAGGATCAAATGCAAAGAATTTTACTCTTTTCAACAGTTTGAAGATTCAGCTGCCTTGGAGAAAAGAAAAAGTTGTTTATTAGTTGCTAATGAATCGACCATCATAGTTTATTGTGAAAAGATAAGACAGAAGTGTCTCTAAGAGAAAAGAAAGAGAGAAATGTTTTCCCCAGAAATAATAGAAAAGAACAGTCTGGAAACAATCTGCAGAGCAGTAGGGAATGATGTTCCCCTCTGCTGGCTTCTTGCTTCAGCCATGAGGTGCTGACAAATTTGGATAACCACATTGGATGACCAACAGGCTCAGAACTCATACATGCTGCAATCATAATTGTCAAGAATGGATGGCAAAGTCTTTGATGTGTGCAAAAAAATCATCAGTCCATGTCCCTTCAATAGAATATAAGGTGCACCTTAGAAGGAGAGGGATATTGGATTCTGTAGGACTCTGTCCCTCTCATTATCTTTAATAAGCTATTTCAAAACCCCGTAAGTTGAAGTAACCAATTATAATGCAAATATATTTTGTCCAGTGAAGATGACCTTGATCCTTCTACCTTTAGAAGAGAACAGTATTGCATCCATCAGTAAACCCATTTTAGCATTTCTGACTACCTATGTATGTGTCTGCTTTTTTTCACTCTTCTTTAAACTGGCTGAAATAACTAATTTTTTCATCAGTTAATGAGTTAAGTAACAACTTACACCTCTGTTCACTTTATATGTATGAGCCGTGATTTTACCTTAAAAAGAATATTTTCTTTAGCATGTCTAGGTGCGAGCACCTGACCCCACTCCTCCCAGCTTTTGCACTGACCCACCTGTCTTGCTCTTTTGGAATCCTGCACATTTTTGGGAGTCAGCTTCTTCCAATTTCCTCACAGGGATGCCCAACTTTTTGGCATCTCTGCACTCACTGGAAGAAGAGTTGTCTTGGGCCATACATTAAATACATTGTGACATGTAATCACACACACACAAAATCTCATAGTGTTGTAAGTAAATTTACAATTTGGTGTTGGGCCACATTCACAGTCATCTTGGGCTGCATGTGGGCCCACAAGCCACAGGTCTTACAAGCCGCAGGTCTGTTTTAGGAGGTGCTGTTAAATCTCTCAGAGTACTGAATTTTTGCTATTTCCTGAGGCCAATGACTCCTGGCTTCCTTGTGCAGAAGAGGCAGAACAGCTGAGGGTCAAGAGCACAGGCTTTGGAGCCTAAATACCTGGTTTGGATCCAGGTCTACCACTTCCTAGCTATGTAATGCCAAATGACTTTGTCTCTCTCAGGCCTGGTTTTGTGGTAAGCAGTAAGGCATGAGCAGAGCAATGACAATGGGCCAGGTATGGAAGGTCACCAAGGCAAAAAGCCCTGGGTACCTAGCAATAGGCAAAACTGGGGGAAAAAAGGACCTCACCCTCAGGGTACCCTTTCTTCCCCTAGCATATCACTGGTCAGGTGGTTTAGATCCCCTGATCTTTCATATTTCTGGTCATGCAGTTTGGATCCTTCCCTGACCTTTCCTTCTCTGGCATGTTGCTAGTAGTTCAATTTAGATCCCCTTAGAGTGGGGAATGAACAAGGGGGCCAGAGAATAGCCTTTAAGCATTAAGCCCCCAGGACAATGAGGTTCTGACCCACATCAAGTACAGCTAGGCCTCAGATGTGTTTCAGCTCCAGGCCCAGAAAAGTGGCACAACTGGCCAAGCGATGCCATCCACTTGTCATCAGGACATCAGGAAAGTGGTGGACATCAGGACCAGCTGCAATGACTAATGACCCCTGCCCTAGTGCTGACCAATCAGTAGAGACCACGGCCCTGAAAGGATACCTGGAAAGCTTATGCATATTCTGTTGGGATCCTCCCCTGAGACCTCCAGATAAATAAGCTCAAGACAGAGGATCCAGTGTGGCTCTCTCTTTGAAGCGCCCCCACACTTTTTCCCACCACCTTTCTCTGGTTTCCTCTCTCTTTCTCCTAAGCACCAAGAGCTGTTCCTTTGCCTCTGTCACTTGTTTCCTGAGCCCAATTTTTCTATAGCTCACTTCTTTTACCTCTGTGACTTTCTAAATAAACTTTCTCTTATAGTTTGAATCTTGGTTCAGAATTTTTCCTTTGACAGAACTCAAGAACCGAGGTTGCTAAACCGAGTTTCAGTGTGATTCCACTGGTCTAACACCAGGTGCTGTTTTGCTGCCAACAGTTTCATCATTTGTGATTTGAGCCATATTAATAGAAACTAACTGTACTGATAAAGTTGTAAGGGTTAAATTATTAAAGATCTGTAATATACTTACCACAAGGTCTGGAATTGAATGTGTGTCTAATAACTGTTACTGGTATTATATTTTATTGTGGCTGTGCTGGACATTTTCCATTTTTTTGTCCTTGACCAGGAGGTTAACTTCCTTTTCCTCTGCTTTCTGGCTGAATTCTAC
This sequence comes from Carollia perspicillata, assembly GCA_004027735.1. Lineage (NCBI taxonomy): Eukaryota > Metazoa > Chordata > Mammalia > Chiroptera > Phyllostomidae > Carollia > Carollia perspicillata. The sequence continues at coordinate 15,310 of PVKM010029007.1, forward strand.
CAATGCATCGCCTTTAGGTGATGGTAGCATCCTTCAAATGTCACAGCACCTGCCAGGAACCTCCAGATCTCCATAACTGCCCCTTTCCTGTTCCTTCAGGCCTTCAGGGTGGTAATAACTCCCTGTTACTATCCCTGCATTCTGCATCTTTGCTGTGGTATCCCCACACATGCCTACCCCTTTATAAATACAGAAGTCCCTCCATGCCTACAGGGGATACATTCTGAGACACAGTGGATGCCTGAAAATATGTATAGAACTGAACTCTATATACATTATGTTTTTTGCTATACATACATACCTATGACAAAGTTTAATTTATAAGTTAGGCACAGTAAGAGATTGACAACAATGACTAATAATAAAACAGAACACTCATTGCAACATATACAATAAAAGTTATGTGAAGGTGGTGTCTCCCTCTTTCTATTTCTTTTTAAATTATATTTAATTGATTGTGCTATTACAGTTATCCCAACTTTCCCCTTTTATCCCCCCTGCCTAGCACCTCCCACTCCCTCAAGCAATCTTCACACCTTCGTTCATGTCCATCTAATTGTGCTGTACTTTCCTGCTCACTTAAAGGAAGCACTTATGGCTTTGCTTTGGCATATCTGAATTGTCATCATACCTGCTCTTGTGCCTTGAGGCCATTGTTAAGTAAAATAAGGGCTACTTGAAAACAACCACTGAGATACTACCACAATCACTCTGATGACCGAGACAGCTATTAACTGACAAACAGGCAGGGAATGTATATAGCATGGATACACTGGACAAAGAGAAGATTCTTGTCCAGGCAGGATGGAGTGGGATGGTATGCGATTTCATCATGCTACTCAGAATTATTTACTTCTTCAATTTTTCGTTTAATATTTTTGGATCATAGTTGACTGAGAGTAACCGAAACTGTGGAAAGAGAAACCACAGGGTTTCTACTACTGTAGTCCTTTACTAAACCCTCTTCAAATTATACCCAGAATTCCACCCTGACTGACAGTTATTATCATTTTTAATACTCACTCCTGTGTTCTCTGTTCCTGAGTGATCTCTTCTGAGCCTCACAGAAGCTGAGAGCTGGAACCTTTGCTCCTGCTTCATAATATAGCTGTAAGCCCTCAGCAATGCCCACTGGGTATCAAGGGTATGCCAACCAAGTCCTCCACTAGAGGGCAACATGCCTACTCATGGCTGCTCTGGCACACTCATGATGTCCAGAGGATGCTGTAAAGATGGTGCCTGACCCAGGCACCCTGCCTCACAGTCAGGAGTTTCTCCTTTGCCTTTGCTGCCTGGTCTCTTCAGCTTCTCTCCCTCACCTACCCATTGTCTGACTCTCCAACCATCTCTCTGGTGTCTGCTCCATCTCAGGGCAAAGACAATGGTCCCTGTGGTAGGTCATTTGGGAGAGTTATGAGTCCTGCACTTTCTCTAGAAAAAAAGCAATGTCACGTCTTACCTGTGTCTTGCTAGCTGCCTAACACTTGTGTGTGTGGTTTGAATAGTTTAGATTCAGTAAGAATACAAACAACCATGTAATTTTCTCCAACTGCTGCTGTCAAGTGTGCTGTCTAATATTCCTTAATGAAAATTCAGCAAATCCCATAGCTTTCTAGTCATGTTCAGGCTGTAAAAGTCCAGCAAAAAGTCCAGCTAGTGTCAAGTTCCAAATTTCCATGTCACACCTAAATTAACTCTAAAATAACTCTAACTCTAAAATAATGAGTTCTTATAGTGTCTGGAGGAAAAGAATTTCCTGAGACCCATACAAGAGGAAGTGGCTCTGTGGTGAATTTTATTGATGATGTAAAATTGAGGGGATTCCCTTCCTGACTTCCCAATGTCCCATCTCTGTTCCACCGTGGAAAAGGTCTGATCTTGTCTTAAGTAAGGCCAACACAAAAGCCAGCGTCCAGAGTTTCTGCTTCATATTGAAGTAGAGTCCAGTCCAGCATCTGGCTAGCTTAGTGTGTGCTTTCAGCTGTAGTCCACTGACATAGACACTGGCCTGCAGTGTCCACAGCATTATGGATGAGACACGAGACAAATTCGTATGGACTACTGAGTCCTATGGAGAGGAAAAGGGATGGCACAGCTACTCCCTCAAGGGGAGAGCACTCCAGAGTGGCCTGGCAACTCTCTCAAGGGGAAAGTGCCTCAACCCTTGCCTCGACAAGACTTTATTGGGTTTAATTTGCACAGGAATACAAGTAAAGCTCATTAATCATTGTCAGGCAGTAAGGATCAAACAATAGATAGCATACAAAGAACTATGAGGGCTTATTCTGAGTCAGGGTCTGTTAGCTAAAGGGCTACAAAACTTTGGGAAACAAACTCATTTACTGCTCAGATCTTTATCATTTAATTGAGAGCATTCTTGGCAAAGCAATTTTCATGGAAGTTTATGTATTCTTTCTTAGGCCTGATCACCCTAGGGAACCTGTTCTTTCTAGCACAGGGCTACACTGCCCTCTGTCATTGTATTAGACTTAAGTCAGGTTGGGGAAGTAAGGCAGCCAAGAGATTAGGAGATTTCTTGCAGACAGAATAAGGACTCAGGCTTTGTCAAAGCCAAGGGGTGAGGGTCCATCACCCACTTTTGCTATGGCCCCCAAGTCCTCCCCTGGGGCCTCCACATGATCTTGCCTGTCTTAGGTCGTTCCACCCTTTGGGAATCTTACCCATCATT
>PVKM010029008.1:0-17873 GCA_004027735.1 Carollia perspicillata
CCGGCACCTTTCCAATAGGTGCCTTTAGGCTTTATTTCCCGTCGCTGGGGCCCTGGGCTGTGTGGTCCGTCTCACTGCTCGCTCTTGCCTAGTTTATTTGCACGCGAATATGTGTCCACAGTTGGCCAACTGCCCTGTGTGCCTTGCGTGCTCTGCTTGTCTCCTCCCGTCTCCTCCCCGTGTCTGGGGTCTGCAAGCTCCACGCCACCTACGGCTCCCCGGCGCTCCTGAGCCTGGCAGCCACCTAGCTTTCCTGCCGCTTTCTCTCTCCACTGCCTGCCGACTCCGCCCCTCTTACCGGTTGGGTTGATTGGTTGTCGACTTCCGTATTTCAATTCTCTGTGTTCTGGTTGTGTTATTGTTTATAAATATTTGTTGTCCTTAATCTTGGTTGTGAGAGGAGGTACAGTGTTTCCACCTACGCCTCCATCTTGGCCAGAAGTCTTGCTTTTCAATTCAGAGTATTCTAGTTGGTTATGATTCTATAATGTTTGGGGGGTGTGTGCACATGCTCACGCACACATACCCAGTAGCCTATACATTGCAACTTGGTATGTAAAAGTTGGCCAGTCCACATTTAGGACTTTTAGTATTTAGGGCCATTCGAAACTATTTGGATTTTTGGTCCTAACTTAATATGAATGAGATAAACAAATCCATGTAATTAGAATGTATTTTGATGGGTTTTATTGCTTATCGGATCACCAAAAAAATGATAAATTCATCTTTACATTCTACCAGAACTTCTCATCACTGACTTTCTTTCTTTTTGGTTTTAATCTTTGAGTAGGGTTGATTAGCAATATTCTCAGATTGTGTGGTTGTTCATCAGTAGGCTATTTTTACTGACTTAAACATATCCATCTGTGTAGTTACCCTTAATCATCAGTAAAAACAATTTGACAGGAGGAGGAAGAAAGGCCTACTCAGCCAGTCTGATCCTTGAGTGTAGGGTTGTGTTCCTTTGAGACACTGAGAGAACTCCGAAGAGGGCACCAGGCCCATACCTTTGAACAAATTTCATTGAACTCAGCCATGTAACATCAGCCAAAGAAGAGCTACTGTTCTGTTCCCTGCATTAAATTAGGGATCTGCCCTGTCCAACTAAATGAGCGATCTCTTTTCATTAATTATTTACATAAACGCTCTTTAATTAATGTCACTTCTTTGCAGTTGACTGCATGTTTTATTTTGTAAGTGTGCTCTGAAATCTGTGTCTGTCTTTCTTGTTTCATGGTTCAGCTCTTTCCCCTGATACAGAATGTCAGTTTCCTCCTCTTCATCCTTCGATACCCACTGATTTCGTGAAGCCTTTTCTTACTAAAAATCTTTCCCTCTTGTAATTTTATACTCATTTTATAATTTTTCCCTCTTTGAACTTCCGTAGCATTTCTGCTTTGAACTACCATTTAGCACTTAATCGTATAGTTTTCTATTATTTCCCTAATTTTTTCATGTTTCTGATAGAACTTCGAAGCTCCTCAAGAACCCAAACTCATGCTTTTTTCTTTAAGTTCATTATCAGTGACTTTTCTTCCAGTTTATCTTAGCTGTCTACTCTCATAGTCATACCCTGGGCTTTGGCATCATTTAAAACTGCTTCTCCCTCAAATCACTGTTCTACACATCTCACTCACTGACCACAACTTCCCAAATTTTCCAGCTTGCTTATTCATTCAAGTACTCCCACTTCTGTCATCTGACCTCGTTGGAATTTCCAGTTTGTGGACCTTTCCCTCTCCAGTTCCCTCCTGTCTTGACCTCCCTCTCTTTCCAGCATAGGTTCTATGACCCAGTATTTCAGTTACTTCCTGCCCTATCATAGCACTTGCTCTGACAATTATTTTTTTATTCTCCCTTCTGAGTTTCTGCACCCAAGCAACTAAGCACTTGCATGAAAATCACCAAGAAAAATTGATACCATTGTAAGTTCACATTCACAACCTTCAACTGGTTTCTCAATAATAATTTCTGGAAATTTTACAATGATTTTTTTTCCTGAGTGCATTTTTTACAACGATGTTTCTAAGCTTCCATTTTTCTCAAACCTCTATTCCTTTCTTTACCCCCAGCTCTTCTTGGGTGACTTTGCCTCCTGCTTTATAAAGGAATAGAACCCATATAATGGGAGCTCCTTTGGTTTCTCACATTATATTAAAAACCCACTTTTCTTCACCCATCTTCTCTGTCTTTCCTCCTCTATTACAATGGAGGAATTTCCCACTTTCTAGGAAATCCCATCCTAGTGTGTGCTCTGTCCTCAGGGATCATTTTTCATTTTCTCTCTTTTCTGTATTTCCAGCCTCTTGAGCATTAGATCCACATCCATTTAATCACCAGGTCCTAGCCATTCTGTCTTCATAAATGTTTCTTGAATCTGTCCACCTTTCTTAACTCCTCTGTCGTCACTGATCCATGCCACTGTCATCACTTACTTGAACTCACTTAACAGCCTTGTAATTGGTATTCCCATGTCTCTTCTTACCCCCTCAAATCCCTCTTCTGTAGAGTAACCAGAGTGCTGTTAAAATCTGTATCTTACAAGAAGTAGAGCCAGGTACTAACATCTGGGGACAGGGTGTAGACCTTCTCCATGTATCATCTTGTTGCACTGTCACCCTGCCTTCTTTAACTTCTTTTCATCATCTCCTTGACAGATCTAACATGTTACCTTCAAATTGTTGAAAGGGTTAATAGTTAATAATTTAACTAAGTGCTCAGAGTTTAAATGCCTTCCTTTCTCCCCCGCCCAGCTACTCTTCTGCATCTGATCATGTCACTTCCCTTATCTAACTTCCTTTTCCCCTCCCCAAGATAAAAACTAAAAATCCTTAATAACCCAGAAACCCTGAACCATCTGTCCTGCCAAATTCTCCAGCTTCATCTCACACCACCATGCTTCCCTTTCACCACCCTTTAGCCACCCTAGCCGCCTTTGCATTTCTCAAACATGACAGCCCTCTCTTTGCATGTACTCTCCCACATGCATATCTTTGTCTTCCTTAGTTTTTATGCATTTCTCCTGTCCCAGTTTAAATCTTTGTGGTGTCGATATAATGAGTGTTTAAAAACCTTTATGGACTCAAACCTCCCTGGTTCAAATTCAGCTACTATTTCTCTGAGCCTTGGTTTCAATATCTATATTATTTCTTAGGGTTGTTGAAAAGCTTAAATGAGATAATTTATGTAAAGTTTTTATCAAAATCTGCAGTATAGTAGACAGTAAATCTTGTATCTTTGTAAAGCTAACTGCCTTTAATGGTCAACTTTTTTTAAATTCCGATGTAATTGACATATAACATCATATTAGTTTCATATATACAACATAATGACTCCATATATGCATACGTGGTGAAATGATCAACACAGTAAATCTAGTTAACATCTATCACCATACATGGTTACAAATGGGTTAAATTCTTAAAGCTGACTTTATCATTCTGCTTTAAGTAATGGAGATAAGAAGGAGTTACTGTCTGTACTCTTCCTTCTCTGTGACATACCTGCCTCTCACCTCCAATTTTTAATTGGAGCAGTAGTAATACAGGTTTGGACTTGATCTTGACTTTTGACTGTGCCTATTATTTTTTAAATGTAGGCAACACCCAGGACACCTACTTTGTGAAAAAATTCTGGAAGATGTTCCTATTGAAGGCCCTGAGGGGATAGATGAAGATGATCCTGTTAATTCTGATTACAACATGAAACTGACCAAGTTTTCCTTCCAAGTTGATAGGTACAGAAATGTTTTTGGATTTGTTTTATTATTTTCTTTTTTTGTCATGCTCACTCCATACCTTTTCACTAAAGGTATTTACAGAGATAGACACTTTTTGGAAAAAGTGCAGCTTGTTCTTTGTTGAGTGTTTTAATTAGTGCCTTTCCCTTCTAAAAACTGTGAGTTCTACCCTGTCTTCCAGGTCTTGGAAAGCCCAGCTGTTGTCACTGAATGAAACCATAAACAGCTCCAAACTGGGGATTTCCCATTATGCTCCATGGTTCCAGGATATTTTGCATCTGGAGCCCCCTGAATCTAATAACCACTGCACCAGTGTGCCAGTTTGGGCCTTCGTTCCACAGGACATAATGCGCAGTCAGTATAATTTTTCACTGAAAGATCATGCCAAGACCAGTGACCGAGGGAGAGCATGGAAAAAAATGTACATCAGTGAACAAGAGGAACCCATCGAGCTTAGATGTGTGTCTGTGACAGGATTCACTGCACTGTTTACTTGGGTAGTGGACAGGACAGGCTGCACCATTGTCCTTTGGGATCTGGAGACTGAGGGCATGCAGTGCTTTTGCCTTGGCAAGAAGTGTATTCCTATAGACAGTAGTGGAGACCCGCAACTGTGCCTTGCTTTGACAGGTGAGAATGTCTTGTATCAGGTTGTTCGTTGCTGAGAGGATATGTGCTTTCTCTTAATGTATTTTACTTTTGCTGCCCTCTGGTGTTAGTGCCTACTTTGTTCTCTCTTTTTTTTTAGAGATTTTATTTATTTTTTGTTTTTTAGAGAGAGGAGAAGGGAGGGAGAAAGAGGAGAGAAATATCAATGTGTAAGATAAATATCGATGGTTGACTCTTCCACACCCCAACTGGGGACCTAGCCCACAACCCAGGCATGTGCCCCAACTGGGAATTGAACCAGTGACCTTTTGGTTCATGGTCTGGTGCTCAACCCATTGAGCCACACCAGCCAGGGCAGTGCTTACTCTGTTTTCTAAGTGATAATCTTTCATAGAGGAAATTTGTTGTTACTCTTAGAAAGGTTTTCTTATATGATTTCTGCTCAGCTAAATGCTAAGATACTAAGTCAGAGAAAGTTTAAGAGTAATAAAGTTTGTTTCTTATACAGGGAGGTTTCACTTGACTTACGTCCATACAGGCACAGGTTGCAAGCCAGCTGCTCATGGGCCATGTATGAACTACAGATTTATTTTGTTTGGCTTGTACTATCTACACTTTAAAAAAAGACTTTATTATAAACATGTAAAATTAGAGGATTTCACACAAAATCTGGATTTCCAACTGTTCCTGAAAAATTATAAGATCTGACAAACACTGGACCTGCATTCCTGCAGAGTAATTTATGGGTTGGAGCTGATTTTCAGCTCTCTTAGATGAGCCATTTTCTTTCCAGTTAGCTTTCTCTTGCATGTCTTTCACCACCTGCCTGGTCCCTATAGGCATTTAGGTTTGGTATTTCAGATACACATTCATTCCATAACCTCCTACAAAGCTACTGGATGTTATGATTGAGCAAACCATGTGTGTCCTCAGTACCCTACTTTTGGTAATCATGAATTTCTGTGTGTCAGGAGCATTCTATTAATTGTTTCACTTTAGTGAACCAGGAATGTAACATGTCTTTAAATAGTTAAAAATTCCAGGTATTGATTGTACAAGATAATACAAAACAGAAAAGTGAAAGTTAGTGCTATTTAATAGACTGCATTGTTCTTACTAGAATTTGCCTTATGGTCAGCATTTTAAAAATAGAATACTTTAAAAACATTAAAAAATCATGATGAGTTAATTAAGAACATAATAGTACCTGGTGTCCAATAAATTTATTTGTAATTATAGTGCAGCAGTATTGGATAATTAGACATTAATTCCTGGCCCTGTCTGGGTAGCTCAGTTGGTCGGGGTGTCATCCCAGTACACCAAGGTTGTGGGTTCAGTCTCTGGCCAGGGCACATATAAGAAAGCAACCAATTAATGCATAAATAAGTGGAACAACAAATTGATCTCTCTCTCTCCCTTTCTCCCCCTTCTCCCTCCTGCCTCCCATAATCTCTCTCTAAAATCAATAAATTAAAAACAAGTTTTTTAAAAGAAATGAATTTCTGTCATAACCCTAAGACCCAAATCCTACTGATTTATTAAAGTTACCTTTTTTTCCCCTGTAGAAAATGGACTCTCTCTGATTTTGTTTGGTTTGACTCAAGAGGAGTTTTTAAATAGACTAATGATCCATGGAAGTGCCAGCACTGTGGACTCTCTTTGCCATCTCAATGGTTGGGGAAGGTGCTCAATCCCCATACATGCACTGGAGGTAACAGAATTAAATGTCTGTAGAACTTTGATTATTTTTTGTCATATACTCTTATTTGACGGAAGATTCGGGAGAATTTATTTAACCTAGCAGCAAAAAGAACTATAGTCTGTATCCATCTGTTTGCTTATTTCTGGCTATTTCATTACCCTAACTCTGCTTAGCAGTTTATGCTTTTGGGCTTTAAAAGATATAAGATTATAATAAACACTATTTAAGGAAGCACAAGTTACAAGAAAGGGAGGCAACAATGAGCTGATGAGACTAAATGAAATGGAAGCAAGCTACAAAAAGCTTGAACAGGAGTGATTTTTTATTCCTTCATTGAGTCCTTACTCCTCTAAGTCAGTTATAGACACAGTATCACCTGAATTTATACAGCATTTTCTAGTTCACAAGCACTCTTTTTATATGTATATCTAATTTTGTCCTAAAAAACCCATGTGGGATGGGTTGGGTAGTTTTTCATCTTTCAGATGAAAATCCTTAGGCTCAGAATGGTTGAATGAGTGGCCCAGAGCCCTGCTAATAAAGGCAGGAGCTAGAGTCAAAGTCAGGGCACTTTCTACTATACCACATTGCCCCTGAAGTCAAAAAGTGGAAGTTAATAAAAAAATAATGATAGCTTTGTTGAGATATAATTCACACACCACAAAATTCACTCATCTAAAATATACAGTTCAGTGGTTTTTAGTATATTCAGTGTTGTGCAACCACCACCACCATCTAATTCCAGCACACTTGCATCACCCCCCAGAAAACTTGGTACCTATTAGCACTTACTTCCTATTCCTTGAGGATTCCTAATTCCCAAGCACAAATCTGTCTGTCTCTAGGTTTGCTTTTTCTGTGCATTTCATATAAATTGTAATTTGAAAATATGTGGATTTTTGTGCCTGGCTTCTTTGATTTAGCATGTTTTCTAGGTTCATCCATGTGGTAGTATGAACCTAGGATGTTTCAGTATTTCATTCTTTTCTGTAGCGGAATAATACTTCATTATATGAATCAGTTGATAGATACGTGTGTTGTTTCCACTTTCTGGTTATTTTGAATAATCCTGCTATGAATGGTTTTTGTGTCACCATATATTTTCATTTCTCTTGGGTATACAGCTAGCCGTGGAATGACTGGGTCATTTAACTTTTTGAAGAGCCACCAAACTATTTTCTATAGCATTTGCACTATTTTACATTCCCGCCAGCAATATATAAGGGTTTCAATAGCTCCACATCCTTGTCAACACTTACTGTTCATCTTTTGTATTATAGCCATCCTTGTGGTTGTCAAATCAAAATGAAGTGGTATCTCATTGTGATGTTGGTTTGCATTTTGCTAATGACTAATGTTGAATATATTTTCATGTGCTTATTGGCCTTTGGAGAAATGTCTATTTAAATCCTTTGTCCATTTCTAAATTAAGTTCTTTGTGTTTATTGTTGAATTCTAAGAGTTCTTTGTATGTCCTGGATACTAGATATTTAAGAGATACAAAATCTGTAAATATTTTCTCCTATTCTGTGTATTTCTTTCCATGTTCTTGATTGTACTCTTTGAAACACAAATTTTTCATTTTGATGAAGTCAGTTTTTTTTGATCACTTGTGCTTTTGGTGTCATATCCACAAAACTATTGCCTAATCTGAGATTTGCTCTTATAAGAGTTTTATAGTTTTAACTCTTACATTTTAGGTCTCTGATGCATTTTAATTAATTTTTTGTATATGGTATGAGGAAGGGATCCAACTTCATTCTTTTGCATGTGGATATTCAGTTGTTCCAGCACCCATATGTTCAAAGACTTACTTTTTATATTGCAGAATATCATTCTAGAAGACTTGAGTAATAGCAGGAAAAAGAAAATTAGACACGTATAAGTCTATTATCCAGAAGTAATCATGTTTGCTATTAAGATTAATTCCTTATACTTTTCCCCCTAAATATTAATGTTAATCTCAGGTGTTATCTTATCATCTTATTATCAACCCTGTAGGTAAGTATGACTATGATCCCCATTTTGTAGCTGTGGGAACACAGAAATGTTAGGAAATCTAATTCAGATATACATGGACAGTAGGTTATAGTGGCAGGACTTGAACCCAGGCAGTGTGAATGCAGAGTCTCTGCCCTTACACAATGTAGGTGCATGTGTGTGAGTTTAATTAGGACTTCGTGGAATATATAGCATTGTTTTAGCCCCCCACATACAAATGAGTGAATATGTATAAGTGATAACACAATAATAAAACAAATACCTTTGTACCCACCATGCAGGCAAGAACTAGATTATCAGTAATATATTTTTTTTAATTTTTTAAGTATTTTATTTATTTATCTTTAGAGGGGAAGGGAAGGAGAGAGGGAGAGAAATATCAGTGTATGGTTGCCTCTCGTGTGTCCCCTGCTGGGAACGGGCCTGCAACCCAGGCATGTGCCCTGACTGGGAATCGAACCGCGATCCTTTGATTCGTAGGCCCGAGCTCAATCCACTGAGCTACACCAGCCAGGGCTATCAGTAATATTTTTAAAAATATTTTATTTATTTTTAGAGAGAGAGGGAGGGAAGGAGAAAGAGAGGGAGAGAAACATCAATGTGTGGCTGCCTCTCACACATGCCCCCTACTGGGGACCTGGCCTGCAACCCAGGCATATGCCCTGACTGGGAATCGAACCAGTGACCCCCTGGTTCACAGCCCCCTCAATCCACTAAGCTATACCAGCCAGGGCAGTTATCAGCAATATTTTTGAATGTGTACTCCTCCCCATTCTATTTCCTTACCTTCACCCAGCTTCAGAGTTAAGTGCCATTCTGAAAATTTTAACCATTCCCTTTTATTTTACTCCATATAAATGTATCTTCAAATAGTGATACTTTATTTTGACTGTTGGTGGAGTTTGTGTAAAGTGGAATCACTGTGTGTATTCTTTTGGGACCTACTTTTTTCTTTTTCACTCGACACAATTTTTAAAAAATTTATTCATGTTCTTTCATATAACTGTAATTCATTCAGTTTCACCCCATGTAGTAACTTATTGTATAAATATGTATTTACTCAACTTTAACTTGTTCCCAGTTTTCAGTTATAATCCATGTTGCTATGAACAGTTTCTTATGCATCTTCTGTAGCACTGTGCAAGAGTTTCTCTGTGGGGGTAGTAGAATTGCTGGGTCATAGGGCATGTGCATCTTTAACTTTATTAGATAGTACTATAGTTTTTCCAAAGTTGTTTTATCAGCTTGTGCTTTCACTGGCATCATACGTGAGTTCTCATTGTTATATGTCTTTGCCAACACTTGGCATATTCAGATTTTAAAAGTTTTTGTGACACATGAGTAGAAATCATATGGTTCTTGACATTTTCCATCTGACTTATTTTGCTTAGTAGGATATTCTCAAGGCCCATTCATGTTGTCACAAATGGCAGTACTTCATCTTTTCTTATGGGTGAATAGTATTCCATTTTATATATGTACCACATATTCTTTATCTAATATGTATCAAAACACAATGAGCCTTGGCTGGTGTGGCTCAGTAGCTTGAGTGCCAGACTGCAAAACAAAGGGTCACTAGTTCGATTCCCAGTCAGGGCACATGCCTGGGTTGGAAGCCAGGTCCCCAGTAGGGGGTGCTTGAGAAGCAACCACACATTGATGTTTCTCTTCCTCTCTCCCCCTCACTTCTCCTCTCTAAAAGTAAATAAATAAAATCTAAAAAAAAAATAAATAAAAACTTAAAAAGCTTTACAAATCTTTAAAAAACACATTGAAACCTATATAATTTTATTAACCAATGTCACCCCCAAAATTTAATAAACTTTTAAAATATTTTGCCTATCTTATGATATGATGGGTTTTAATTTGCATTTCCCTGATTACAGTTCTGCATCTATATATATTATATGTATATGTTTATATAGATAAACATATAAATGTTTATTTGTGTTTCTATAAATATAATGTTTACATATTAACATTAACAAATGTTTATATGTTTATATAAATATAATATTATGTTGGAATTTGGATTTCTTTGGTAAAGTGACTGTTTAAGCCTTTTACTCTCTTAGGGTATTTGTCTTTTTCTTAGTGGATTGGAGTTTTTTATATATTCTGGATACCCATGTTTTGTTGGAAGTGTGGTGAATATATTCTGATTTGTCTTTTTACTTTCTTCACCACATTTCTCATTTTTTGACTGTCTTATACTCCTTTTATTATTTAAAAATACATTTTATTGATGATGCTATTACAGTTGTCCCAATTTTTCTCCCTTTGCCTCCTCCTCCCATTACCCCCTTTCCCTCCAGCAATCCCCCACCTCAGTTCATATCCATGGGTCATGCATATAAGTTCTTTGGCTTCTCCATTCCCTACACTATTCTTAATATCCACCTGTTTATTTTGTATCTACCAATTATGCTTTTTTAATCCCTGTACCTTTTCTCCCATTCTCCCTCTTCCCTTCCCAGTGGATAACCCTCCAAATGACCTCCATACCTATGATTCTGTTCCTGTTCTGGTTGTTTGCTTACTTTGCTTTTTAGATTTAGTTGTTGATAGTTGTGAATTTGTTGCCATTTTAATGTTCATAGTTTTGATCTACTTTTTCTTAAATAAGTCTCTTTAACATTTCATGTGCTAATAGCCTGGTGATGATGAACTCCTTTACCTTGTCTAGGAAGCACTTTATATCTGCCTTTCCATTCTAAATTATAACTTTGTTGGATGGAGTAATCCAGGTTTTTGCATTTCATCCCTCTGAATACTTGCCAGTCCCTTCTTGCCTGCAGTTTCTTTTGAGAAATCAGCCAACAGTCTTATGGGAACGCCCCTGTAGGTAACTAAGTGTTTTTCTCTTACTGCTTTTAAGATTCTTTCTTTATCTTTAACCTTAGGCATTTTAATTATGATGTGTCTTGGAAGCCTCTCCTCATTCTTTTGAATTCTTTTTTCTTCTTGCTGTTTTGGTTGAATGCGTATTTCTTCCTTAGGTTTCAAATCATTGATTTGAATACTGGCTTCCTCCTTCCACTGGTGGTTTCCTGAAGATTTTTCTTTATTTCACTTAGTGTAACCTTCATTTCTTCCTTTATGTTGTTGCTATACTTAATGAGTTCTTTAAGCATTCTGATCACCAGTGTTTTGAACTCTGTATCTGATAAGTTGCTTATCTCCATTTCATTTAGTTTTTCCTGTGGTTTTGTTCTCTTCTTTCATTTGGGCCATATTTCTTTGTCTCCTCAATTTGACTGTCTCCCTGTGTTTGTTTCTGTGTATTAAGTGAGCTTCTTTGACTCCTGTCTTGGTAGCACTACCTATTATAGCATACTGTAAATTGTGTGGACTGGAGCCTTAGGTAATCACCAGGGTAAAGCAACTCATTTCAGTGTTTTGTGGCTCTGTGTTGGAGGAGGACTCAGACAGGGGACAGTTAGCTGCCTGGCTTCCAGACATTTGCGCAGCACTCAGCCAATTTCCAGTCACTTCACCTACTTCCCATATGCAACTGACACCCTTCCAGCTGTTGCCTGGTGGTTAATCCCAGAGTGGATGGGTTCATATACCTTCTAAGTTCCTGCAGCCCTTTAAACCTAGTCTCCTAAAAATCCAGCAGTTTTCTCTGCTGCCCCAACCGCCACTGGTTTTTACAGCCAGGTGTTATGGCAATTTATCTTCCTGGTGCTAGAATCCTGAGCTGTGTGTTCTGGCCTGGGCCTGGGATTGCTGGCTCCCAAGGTTTTTACCCACCATGCGTGAATATGGGACCATCTGTTCCACTGCTGCCACCCCCTCTCCACACCATACTGCATTTCCACACCTTTCTGCCTGTCGCCATGACTCACCCCTTCTGCCCTTCTGGATGAATGTGGCTTCATTAAATCCTTGGTTGTCGGACTTCCGTACAGCTCAATTTTCTTATGGTTCTGGGTGCTGTTTTGAGATCTAGTTGTAATTCTTTCTATGGTTGTGCCAAGAGGTGAAGTGTGTCTACTTATGCCTCCATCTTGACTGGAAGTCCACATTTCTAATTTTTATGTAGTTTAATTAATCAGCTTTTTTCTTTATAGTTTGTGACTTCTATTGTAAGGTCATGAAGATGTTTTCATATTTTTTCCTAAGTTTTAAAATTATGACTTTGACAAGTCCTTTTCCATTTGGAATGTATGTTTTTGTATGGTATGAAGTAAAGACCTATTCCCCTCCCCCCATATTAATTACCATTTATCTCAGCACAATTTTTTTCAAAAGTCCTTTTACCACTGATCTGAAATGTCTCGCCAAGTTTCTACATATGCATGAGTTTTTTTCTAGGTTTCATTGGTCTCAGTCTGTCTTTAAGTCATTTCCATTCTCTCTTAATTATAAACCCCTCACTTTATTATTCTTTGGGATGTTCCTGCTATTCTTCCTTTCTCTTAATCTTATTCCATATTTCAGTATTGGCTTTTCAAGTTTCATGAAAAGTTGTTAGGACTTTTATTAGAATTATATCTATATATCAAGTTGGGGAGAATTGACATCTTTAGAATGTTTAATGTTCCTATCCATAAACATAATCTCTCCCAATTTTTTAGGTCTTCATTTATGTCTTTCACTAAAAATTACAATTTTTACAGTAAGAGCCTGATTTTTTTTGTTAGCTTTATCTTTGGTGTGTGTTTATATTTACATATTATATATATATATTTCTATTTAAATACTATATATTGCTATTATAAATAGCATAATTTCAATTTACATTTTGTTTGTCAGTGGTATATAGAAATACATTTAACTTTTCTATATTGAATTTTGTATCCAGCAAATTTGCTAATTTCTGTTATTCTAATAATTTACTTGTTAGATTTTATTGATGTTTCATATAGTTAATTTACATTTAATATCAAAGTAATACAATTTTGTTTCTTCTCTTCAAATTCTTATTCTTTTTACTCTTTCTCCTTGTCATATATATATATATATATATATATATATATTTTTTTTTTTTTTTTTTTTTTTTTGCTGGGACCTCTAATATAATAGACCCAGAAGTAACACTGGGCATCCTTATCTTATTCCTGATTTTTAAAAAGTATACCTGTAGTATCTAACTAAAAGTTGTGTGTGTATGTTAAGAAAACCTTTATAAGATTAAGTTCCCTTTTTATTCCAGCTTTGAGTTTTCCATGAGTGGGTATGAATCTTATTGAATACTTATTCTGAATATATTGAGATAATTTAATGAGTCATCTCCTTTAATCTGTTACTGTAATAAAATACATTAATCCATTTTATTTTAATTTTGAAATATATATTAAAAAGTATACAGAATATATGACAATTTAACATATGATTACAAAGCAGAAATTCTTGTAACCACTGTGTAGGTCAGGAAATAAAACATTACTGGCCTGGCTGGTGTAGATCAGTGGATTGAGCACAGACTTGGGAATGGAAAAGTCGCCAGTTCTATTCCCAGTCTGGACACATGCCATGGCCAGGTCCCTGGTTGTGGGCTGTTGGGACCCTGTAAGAGGCACTGTCACACAACGGTGGTGTTTCTCTCCTTCTCTGTCTCCCTTCTTTCCCCTCCCTCTAAAAATAAATAAATAAAATCTTAAAAAATAATAAAATATTACTAATACTTCAGAAGCTCTTGTGCCCTCTACTAGTTTGGATATTAAATGTTCAGTTTATGTTCTTCTACATATGTCCTAGGACATATAATGTGCATATTTAAGTTAAGCCCAAATTTAGTAACTAACCTTCTATATGATACTAGTCCATTTGCTTTAACTTCATTTACTCTTTTCCTACTTGTGTTAGTGTTGTGGGGTTTTATAAAACCACATTTTTCTGTCAATTTTGAACAATGTTTTTGCTAAGTATGGAATTCTAGGTAGGCATATGATTTCTTTCAGCACATTCATGATAACTTCCTGCTCCTTCTGGATCCTGTTGTCATTGAGAAGTCAGCTATTTTGTTCCTTTGAGGGTAGTCTTTGTGTTCGCCCTCAGGCATGCTTTATAATCATTTTGATTTGAGTGTTCTACAGTTTCATTGTGATTGTATGTCTCACTGATGAGTTAGGATCCTTAGTTGGGAAAATAATAGTCTATATGATATTAATTTTCATTTATTTTCTTTTTAAAAGATTTTATTTATTTATTTACTTCAGAGAGAGGATAAGGGAGGGAGAAAGAAAGAGAGAGAAACATTGATGTGCCAGAGAAACATTGGATAGGGTTGCCTCTAGCATGCCCCCGACTGGGAACCTGGCCTGAAACATAGGCACGTGTCCTGCCTGGGAATTCAACCAATGAGTGACCTTTTGGTTTGAGGGACTACACCAACCCACTGAGCCATACCAGTCAGGGCAATACTGGTTTTTAAAAATTTGTTGAGACTTAGTTTATAGCCTAGTAAGTAGTCCCATTTTCATAAATGTGCCCTGTACCTGCAAATTAAATGTGTAATTTTCCACTTGTCACAATGACACTTCAATCAGAAGTAGTTAGAATTTTCATACTTTTTCAATTTCTCTTAACTTCTTCGAGTTTAACATTATGAATAATTTCTTCAGTTCTTTTCAGTTATAGCTAATCTGATATTAAACACATCCATTGAGTATACAATTTCAATTTTTATATTAGTTCTAGAATTTTTATTGGGTCATTGTTTTCGAATGTGATATTTTGAAAATTTTCAAATTTACAGAGAAACTACAAAAAATAGTAAAGTGAACTCTAAGTACTTTAGCATATATCTCTTAACAATTTAATTTTAATTGATTAATTGATTAATTTTAATTTAATCATTCACAATACAAGCTTTCCTTCTACCAGTCAGAGCAAAAGCATAGTTTGTTTATAGTCTTCCTATGAGGGAAGTAATTTTTCTAGTTCAGCTGTTTTCAGAGTGTCACTTTGAATGGACCCTAGATTTATCCTCTTTTTTTCCCTCCGTACATAAGTTACATGAGTATTTCTCACCCCAGCCTGCTTGGCCTGTTAACACACAGCACTTTGGCCATTGGTTCTCAAAGTGTTGGCCTTAGACCAGCAGCATCACTATCACCTGGGGGGTTTTGAGAAACATAAATTATCAGGCCCCATCCCAGACCTACAAAATCAGAAACTTGGAGGGCCGGGCTCAGCACTCAGCACATTTCATAAGTTCTTTAGGTGGTTCTTAACAGTACTTTAGACTAGGAGTGGCACACTTTTTCTGTGAAGGCCAAATAGTAAATATTTTAGGCTTTGCAGACCATATGGTTTCTGTTTGGACTAATCAGTTGTGTTATTGTAGCCTTTGACAATATGTAAATGAATGGGTGTGGCTGTGTTCATACAGTTACATTTACCAAATCTAGCCAGGCTGAGATTTGATTGGTGGGATTTTGGGCTTTTTCCTAATCAGAAATGGGAGTCTGTTTTTAGCCTGCTTTTCAGTTAACTTTATATCATACTACTTTAACATTTTAATTCATGTAAACTATAACTTAATTGTAAGGTACTTGAGCCACAAGTCCCTAACATTGAATTGTTTTAGAATTACAGAACAGGAGAGCTGGAAGGGTGTTCTAATCTCACCTTCTGTTTCTACTGAAACAGAAACCGATGTTCAGAAAGGTTACGGAGACTTGCCCAGGTTGCATAATTCGTCATTGTCAGAATCCTCCCCAGAACCCAGGTATCCCTGCAAGGTAAAGGTGACCTTGTGCCTTCAGTTTCAGCACATTAAGTTCTGAAGTTGAAAGAAAAAAAAGTAACCTGATTTTTTCCTGTTGTAATTTTTTTCTGATTTTCTCTCATTTCAGGCTGGGATAGAAAATCGTCAGCTGGACACAGTGAATTTCTTTTTGAAGAGCAAGGAAAATCTTTTGAATCCATCCTCCAAATCTTCTGTATCTGATCAGTTGGATCAGTTTCCATCTCATTTATATTTAAGAAGTAAGTAAAATAAAGATGTCTACATTTGTTGTTATCATTGTATCTTTTTATCACTTTCAAATTATTGTTGTGCTTTCTGATGATTTCTTTACTTACCAAAACTCAATCATGAAATTTTATTTACTTTGTGAAAAATCGAGTTGTGAGAATCTAAAAATGTTCTTATTCTAAGCGAGGTGTTTATTGTTTATATCCTGTACTGTGCTGTGTTTTTAGAATGCAAGGAAGAGGTGATCTTTCAAATCGAAGAGGTTTTTATTCAAAAGAGAATAAAATTCATTTGCACAATTGCCTACCCTTGTAACCGTCAGAGATGTACAGTGACAGTACAGCTGGCTGAGTTGTGGATTGGGACTTGTCATAAGAGTTTTCAGCCTGACTCATCTGTTAAATTACCAACACTTTTTCAAGAATTTGGCTTTCATTTTTAGTAAACAGGAAAGTTAGCTTTTGTTCTTGGACCAGATAGCCATACAGATCCTCTCCTCAGAAGCACAGAGTAGAAGTAAAGTTTATTTTCCCCCATACATAAGGTTTATAACCTTACAGTTTTTCTTATTTGATGATACAGTATGGACATCTTTCTTGTTAATAAAAGATTTGTTTATTATTTATGGGATTAGTGAACATTTGGTCCTGTCCTAAACATTTATGGAGACTTCCAGTTAATGCAAAAGGTCCTCAAAATTTAGTCATGCCCAAAATATCCACAGAGACATTTGGTCTACAGTCAAAGGTCCTAGAAGTTTGGTCTTATCAAAGACCTCAGTGATCATATTGGTCCGTGCCCAGGGGTCCTTGACCTTCGATCCTGTCAAAGTGTCCATGCTTGGGAAATGTCCCTGGGTTTAAACAGCCCATAGCATTTGTTCATACTTTTGCTTTACAGGATTATTACATAAAAATACTATCATGTTTTATTGGTCCAATAATTGTATTGTGGCTGTATTGCCAATAATAACCCTTTTTGCCTCGTAGCCTAGCTGGTCATGGCACATGGTGTTAAGGTAGATGAGTTGGCATGGACCAAATGTCTTTGTGGACATTTTGGACAGGATGTTTATGGGAACATAGAATTTCATTGAACAGGTTGTACCATAATTTACCCAACCAACATTATTAGACATTTGGATTGATTCAATTTTTAGTGTTATTTTCAGTGTGCTGTAAATGCTGTGTGTGTAATATTTCACATATATATATAGTTAATTACTCGGGATAAAGTTTCAGATGTGGACTTTCCATGTCAGTGAGGTATGCATTTTATATTCTTAAATGTTTTGATAAATTGTCCTTCAGAAAAATTTTATCAGTTTGTACTCTGGTTATAGGAAGAAAATGACAGCCTGCTTTTTCCATCAGTGTAGAGTTAGTTCTCACTGAGAATGTGGATTAGAAATTTTCTTTTTTAAAAACATTCTGTTTTCTTGAACACAAACAAGTGTGATTTCAGGGGGTAGAGAGGTCAGTGGAGGTGGAAGAGGGTATGGTAGAATAAATAAATAAATGATAATAAAAAAAATTTAAAAAATTCTCTCATTTTTTAAAAAATTTTAATTGTTATTCAAGTACAGTTTTCTGTCTTTTACTCCCATCCCAGTCCACCCCCACAGTGCTCCCCACCTCCCTCCCATTTCCACCCCCCTTAGTTTTTGTCCATGTGTCCTTTATACTTGTTCCTATAATCCCTTCCCTTTTTCCCCTGAAATTCCCTCCCCTCTCCCCTCTGGTTACTGTCATCCTGTTTTCTATTTCAATGTCTTTGGTTATATTTTGCTTGCTTATTTGTTTTGTTGCTTAGGTTCCTGTTAAAGGTGAGATCATATGGTATTTGTCTTTTACCGCCTGGCTTATTTCACTTAGCATAATGCTTTCCAGTTC
>PVKM010029009.1:0-17983 GCA_004027735.1 Carollia perspicillata
TAGTGTGCTGGAGCCAGCTTGCCAAAGAACATCTCTTCCCAAGTGCCATCATGACGAACTGAAGACTGTCCTTTCCCCATATTTTCGGACATGTGTGAGCTCCTCACTCTTGTTACTCCCTCAGATGAGAAAAGGTTGCCCCTATGATGACTGAAAGAGATTACTCTATCCACCCCAGTGAGAGCATAGCCACATATAATTTGGTTTCCAAAAATACAACTTGAACTCCAGAGCCAGACTTCCTGTGTTCATATATCTGGCCCTGCCACTTGGTAGGTACACCTTGCTAGGTGGGACAGCACCTTAGTTTACTCATCTTTAAAATGGGAAAATCGGGTGGTGGGCATACAGTGCAACTTACAGATCTTGTATCACAGAAATGTACACTTTGAAATCTACATTATCCTATTCACCGATATCATCCCAATAAGTTTAATTAAAAAATTTAAAAAATAAAATAAAATGGGAGAATCATCCACTTTACAAGGTTGCTGTGGGGAAACAGAGAGCCAATACATGTGAAGCCCCGAGAGCAGGCTGTGGTGTCGATTAAGCGCCGTCAGAGTGTTCCTTCTCATTGCTGCTGCTGGGGGCCATGCAGGAAGCAAATTCACACACGCTGCATCAATAGTCCCGTCACTAGGTGTGTGTGTGTGTGTTGTTTACCGTCCTCTCTCATACCCTTAATTTTGGGTGGGAAGTGCTGAGAGGGTGGCAGTGTCTGCATCTGCTTATCTGTCTTTGCACTGCCTCTGTGCGCTCCTAACCCTTCCTGGTGAGCAGTGCCCAGGCTTTGGACTCTTCTTTATGACCAGAAGCACGCCTAATGCTCCCTCTAAACATGTCCATTTCACAAGTCCTCATCTCCACAGCCTCCTAACAGCTCCTCGCACATAATAGGCACAAAGCAAACAGTGTTCAGGGTGACGTGAATTTAGATCTGTTGTAGAGTATCCAGCAGAGTGCTCAAGCTTTAATCAAGGCTTTCTGATGAGACTGAAGGAAACAATTATGATTATTTACGAAAAGGTTTAGAATATTAGGGCTCCTTGGTCAAGAGGAAACAGGCCGGGAAAGAAGTCCTTATCAGAAGATCACAATATATTTAGAGGTAGAACTGGTTCCCGGAGTCCTCCTTGTACAAAAGCCTCCAGGTTGGAGGAGCCCCTCATGCTTCTCTCTGGAGGGAGCAACCCAAGGGCAGACAACCTTTGTCAAAGTAAGAATCCAGATGAACTCCAGGTCCCCCACGGAACCAGATTTTGGGGCAGGAGACAAGTGTTTCACACTAAGCAGAGATTTCAGTGGGGACTAGATGTGTTAACTAAAGATGTCAGTAAACTTTTCCTATCTCAGAGCTAGGAAAGCACCTAGCCAAAGACACATTTCTTCAGTTCTATGACATTCATGGCTTAACAGTTTGCTTCATATTAGTCAAGTCTTCTTTACTTAACAAGTAAAAACAAAATGTATTTGGAAAGATAAAAGTTATATAGCAGAGTTTGGTTTCTGAATTAAATTTCCAATGATAATAATGACAGACAGTGATTGGACATAGATTTTTGTGCTGGGTTTTTATGTATGTCATTTCACTCAGTCCTTACAGGTACCTTAGGAGATATGCTATTAATTTCTTCACTTCATATAGATGAGGACATGAGGATGAAGAGGTGTTAACTGGCTTATCCAAAGTCATATAATCTGATGAACAGCACCCAGGCTTTTGAACTGTTCTTTCTGACTGCAAGCACTCCCACTATCCCCTCTAAACACTGTAGTTTAAAAATTAAAGAATAAATCAACTTGGGCCACAAAGTAGTAGGAATAAATAAAGATGATGACTGAGACCGAAGTAAATTCACGTATCTCTGAAATAATGATCACAAGGGGTAAGGAATTTAAAATCCACACTTGGATTTTTTAAAAATGTTTTTATTAGGATAACACCGGGTTATGACATTGTATGTTTCAGGTGTGCAACACATAATTCAACATCTGCATGTGCTACATGGCGCTCACCACCCAAAGTCTAGTTTCCGCTCATCGCCACACAATTGACCCCTTTCGCCCGCTTCGCCCTGTCTCCACCTCCTTTCCCTCTGGTAACCACCAGTCTGTTGTTTGCCTCTGTGTTTGTTTTTGGTTTTTTGTTTGTTCATTTACTTTTGTTTCTGTTTTTGATATTCCACATAAGAATGAAATCATATGGTATTTATCTTTTTCCATCTGACTTGTTCACTTTGTATAATAACCTCAAGGTCCACACATGTTGTTGCAAATGGCAAGATTTCATCTTTTTTATGGCTGAGTAGTATTCCATTGTCTGTATCTCACATCTTTATCCACTCATTTTTCTTTTGATGGACACTTAGTAAATAATGCTGCTATGAACATAGGTGTGCATGTATCTTTTTGAATTAGTGTTTTTATATTCTTTGGATAAATACCCAGAAGTAGAATAGCTGGATCACACGACAGTTCTATTCTTAATTTTTTCAGGAACCTCCATACTGTTTTCTATAGTTGTTATGCTAATTTACATGCCCATCCACCATCTATGAGGGTTCCTTTTCTCTGCATCCTCTTCAATGCTTGTTGTTTCTTATCTTTTTGTTGATAGCCATTCTAACAGGTATGAGGTGGTTTTAATTTGCATTTCCCTAATAACCAGTGACATTGAACATCTTTTCGTGTGCCTGTTGGCCATCTGTATGTCCTCTTTGGGGAAATATCTATTCAGATCCTCTGCCCATGTTGAAATCAGGTTGTTTTGTTGTTGAGTTGTATGAGTTCTTTATACACTTTAGATACTAACCCCTTATCGGATGTATGATTTGCACACATCTTTTCCTATTAGGTAAGTTGCCTTTTTGTTTTGTTGGTGGTTTTCTTCAATGTGCAGAAGCTTTAACTGTGATGTTGCATTTGTTTATTTTTGCTTTTGTTTCCCTGGGTGTTGTAGTCAAATGCACAAGAAATCACTAAGACCAATGTTAAAGAGCTTACTGTCTATATGTTCTTCTATGTATTTTATGCTTTCAGGTCTTAATGTTCAAGCCTTTCATCCACTTTGAGTTCATTTTTGTGTACAGGTTAAGAGAGTGGTTTAGTTTTACTCATTTGCACGTGGCTGTCCAATTTTCTCAACACCATTTATTGAAGAGACTCTCCTTTCTCCATTGTATGTTCTTGGCTCCTTTGCCATAAATTAGTTGTCCATATGATTTTTTTAAGTCACTGGTTATCAAGGTCAAAATTATAGCATTTAATATGCTAGTGTTAGTACAACAAGAAGGGAAACCGCTGCATAAAGTTAGGGAAAGGAAGAGGACCATGAAGACAGCAGAGATAGCTAACACGCAGAAAGCATGGAACAAGGTCAGGTCTGTGGGCTCAAACTTAACGGTTATGGCTCAGGGAGGAGAAAAGTGCTGCTTAGCCACAGATTTAACTCCTGTTTAACTAAAGATCTAGACAAAGTGACATGGGGAGATTACAAGTAAAAGAGTTGCCTTAAGAATATAAAAGGCAGCTATGGATATGGCATCACTGATAGCAAATGTCACAGGAATCAAAGGAAAGACAAAGCATTTGGCAGAGGACAGTTTGTAAGTGAAGATTAGAATCTCTAGTGAAGATATAATAGAGCAGGGGTCCCCAACCCCTGGCATTGTTAGGAGTGGCGGCCTGTTAGGAACCAGGCATCCAGGGAAGCTCACCTAAGCTCCACTTCCTGTCTCCCCTCCCCTGCCTGCTCTCATCCCGCCCCAGTCTTCCACAAAACCAGTCCCTGGTGCCAGAATGGTTGGGGACCACTATAATGGAGGGTAGCCTTATGCACAATCGCCATGAAGGACATCAGATGCCACCCTCAAACCTGACTTATCAGGTGGGTTTAAAACACACGGTAATGTAGTTTAGCCCAACCTCCCAAACCACAGATCCTGCTGGTTCAGTGATATTATTCGAGACTGTTGGCCAAAATGTCTTTCTGCCTTAAGGGCCCAAACCCTACAAATAGTTCCAAGGGGTTTCTTTATTTGCTTCCTTCCTTTCCCCTTCTTTGTGACGCCTGTAAACACACCGCACAATTACAAAGTCGCAGCCGCATGCAATATTAGAACAGAGACACCCTGTTAAATCCATTCCTGACAGCTGCAAACCCCTTTTAAATTTCAATTATAAGATTAACAACTGTAACCACTGGCAGACCACTACCACCCAGGGTTCAGGGGGTTCTGGGGATACAACACACCACGGGGGGTGGGGGGAGGAGGCCTGCTGGGGGAGTCTCCTGACCGCCTTACCTGGCCAAACCCAAGTCTGCACCCAAAGGATAAAGTCAAAAGCACACGTGAAAGGCTCAAGCCCCCAGCAACCTGACATGGGGCTGGCACCGACACAAACGGTTCCATGACGGCTCCCTATTTTTCTTTCATGTCACCTCGCTTGAACTTGGAAACTGAGTCCCCTGTACCAGAAGTTAGGCCTGACAAAGGTCTGGTGTTCCCTGCTAGTTCTCAGCTCAAGAACATACTCTAAAAATTCTGCTGTAAAGATGAGCCCCCTGCTCCCACACTTTGATAACAAGAGCCTCAGCCTGCCAAGAGCCTTAGCCTTAATGGCAGCTGGCAAGTTCCCCCAGCCTAGCACTCCGGGGTGCAGTAGGAGGCGGCACACAAACCCTGCTGTTGGGCTCCGGGCCTTAGATGCCCACAGTAAGTAGAGCTGGTGCCTGTGCCCCACACCTGTGCTCGTGCCTGCTGGGGCATGAGCCAGACCGAGCTCCTCATAGTCCCCAGATTAGAAAGCTGAAAAGGCCATTTCCACGTAGGGTCTTGCTTTCTAGAATCTCTGCTCCCACCGAAATCTGCCCCATCTTCCTTGCTTTAGGGTTTAAATTAAACTGACCCTCGTCCTGAAAACACTTCACTGCATTTTCTGGTGTAAAGGCCATTTGAAATTAAGTCTAGTAGTAAATATGTTTTGAGCTTCTGCAAAGATCTAGATCCTTCACCTTCAAGTTACTTAGCACTTGTAGATAGAAAATGTGTTATTTTGGTTACAGTTTTGAAATACAGATATATGTATCTTTTTTATAAATTATACATTCAAAAGTGTTGCCTGCCAAAAGTGTCACACATCTTCCCCCTGAGCTGATATGGCCATTTGCAGAGTTTCCTAAAACAAACCAAAGAAAAACAAAACAGCCTGCTATTGTGACATTTACTTCAAAACCCCAGGCCACCCATACTTATTCCCGTGAGAACCCCGAAAAGTCACATTTCACAGATTAGAGCTTTTATAAAGAAGTCCTGCTAATTAGCCTGACTCTGCAAGCCCAGGACTAAAAGAATCTGGCCCAAGAGGACTGGAAGGGTGCGTGAGAGGATTTTGGAAGTTGCACAGTCTTCCAGGCATTCTTCTTGGCACTGCTTACGCCCTCTGCCTACAGAAACACTATGAAGCCAACTTGGCTGCTAGGGTTGAGACACACTGTTGAGAAAATATGGTCAGGATGGTGTTTCTTTGAAATAAATTTGTAGCACTGAGATTGTGTGTGCGTGTGTGTGTGTTAAATTGATGTTTACAGCAAAGCACTTTAAATTTCGTGTGTATGTGTGTGTGTGTGTGTGACACACCAGCCACATGCCCTGTCACATAGCACTCCTCCAATGATCCAGGGAAGCCCTTTACAGTCTTGGTGAGACTGCGCCTGGTATCTGGAGAGGACACGTTATGTTATTCCAAGGATCTGTTTAATAGGACCCAAACCTTCAAACCAGTACTTTTCAGGGCTTCACTCATGTCTGTCTGTAAAAAGAGTGTAACATTCCATATTAGATCTAGTCTGTACTGTACATCAATATTTTGTTAATAAGACCCTTTAAAAAATAAACAGGTGTTTAAATTTCTAATAAAAAATCTTTATGTCTGACAAACAATGGCTTATCTTAAATTTTTCTTGTTGCTTAGAAACTGTAAAGTAGTTGGGCCATAAATATTTGAAATGCAAATCTGATAAGGATGGATTGGATAAAGACCATCCCCCACACTAACCAGGAGCTCTCTGTGCCCTGGGTAAGCAGCTATCAGGCATACAGGGTCAGTCATCTCTCATCTACGACTCGAAACTCTTAAACTTTTTGGAACTCATTCGGCAACAAAACCTGACCCCAATCAACGTGAGTCCACTTATATCTTCATGGTTTGTACTTTTTGTGAACATGCACGTGTTTTTTCAGTCGAAATGTTCACATTTTGATTGCGGAGTGCTGCCCCATGCTTTGTTGGGAATGTTGTTTCAGTTCAGGCACCACGCTGCCTTTCGAAACTCTAGATAATTTTAAATTCTGAAACATACCTGGTCCAAAGGTTTCAGACAAGGGATTTTGAACTTGTAAAATCATATGGTACAGGATGTCACTAAATTTTTCTTTAGAGTTTGCTCTCACTATTTATTCTTATTGGAAGAGTCCATCTATCCGTAGTATTTACACAGAATTTATACCTGGTTACAATGAGATTGGGGTCTATTCCCTGGGAAAAAATGTTTTCTTACCAGTGTTTCCCATTTGTAACTATTGGGTGTTTTGCGCGCATCCTCAAGTCAGCTCAGGATACATCACTTGCCTGTTCTGTCCTGGCACTGTGCTAGTCGCCACAAGGTACACAGACGTAAGATACTGCTGACCCCTGGTTGGAGCTGAAGACATGAAGTTACTACTTCTCATCAGAGGAAGGCTGAATGTCATATAAAGCAGAGTTTACAAACAGAATGCTGAGGGATCCAAGAGGAAAAGTAACACATGTCTAGGTAGGCTTCACCAGGAGGTGACACTGAGCTTGTACATGTGGGCCTTCCCCAGCATGCTGGAATCTTCACATGTGAAGAAGGCAGGGCAGCTACCCAAAGGTTTTCACTGGTCAGAGAAGCCCTGATCTTTGCTGTTTCTTCTGAAGGATGCTAGTATATAACAAAAGCAAATAAGAAATTAAAAAGCAGGAGTTACAGAAATTAAGGTATATTTTAATGTTTACTTTGAATGCTTTTTTCATAGAAAATGCAATGTTGTAAAATTGTTGCTGGGGAGTAATTGTTATATTACAAAAAATTATGTCTAGTGTTCCATGGGAGTGGTCTAATTTAAAGAGATATAGTAAACACCATCTTTGAACCCCACCAGTTACCCCTGTGACTGTATGAATTGACTTTTTGGAGATAAGATGAATGTCTAAGCTTAAAGGTCCATATAAAAGTGATACCAGTATAAAATAGAAACTCCTGACATCTGTTGCCGGTCCACCCCACCACAGCTACAATAGTTTGGGGGAATCAGTGGGGAGACGACGTGCACACACAGGCATGGCCGGGTACCAGTATAGATGTGCCCTCCAGGAAGCTGAACCAGCCACACTGAGTCACTCACAGTTTTCTGAACATGCTTTGCTTTCAACAGCTTTTGTGCATTTTCATATACTGACCATTCCTTGCACAAAATGTTCTACACTGCTCCCAATGTCATCCCGGAGAAGAATAAGATGCGCTCTCTCTCTCGTTCTGACTAGACCTCAGTATTAGCTTAACTATGGCATGTTGTGTTGTAATAATTCTACTGCACGCACGTCTCCCCATTGAAGGCATGGGCCTTTCATCTTTGTAGACCCAGGAACTATCAGAGTTGCTGGCACACTGTAACTCTCAACAGGTTAGCAAATGCGTGAAAGATAGGTTGAGGCCAGAGGGTGGAATATCTTTAATGTCAAGTGGAAGAAGCCTAGATTTTATTTTGTACATTTACCTTGTACAGTTATCATTCTAGATTATATGGGATGTGCTGGATTATACTGCACTAACAAGCAACCCCCAAATCTCAGTGATTTGACACCAAGTTTATTCCCTGCTCACATCGCATGTATACCAAAGGTGGGCAGGAGGCCTCTGCTCCCTGTAAGCACTGGGGCATCCTGGCCGATGGAGGGTTCAAGTTTGTGTGTGTCTCTAATGATCAGGAGAGCAGTGTGGCAAATCGCCTGCTGCTTCTTATCGCTGCTTCCTATGGAGTCTGCTTTTTGTCACTTCCATTGACAATGATAGACCAAAACAACTCACATGGCCACGCCTAGTTTGAAAGTGGGTGGGAAAGACAAACCTATTCTGGAAGATCAGAGGCCAGAATTATCAGGTCAAACATACTAATAGCAACTTCAGCAGGGAAAAGGGAGTTACACAAAATTCATTGTAGAAACAGAAAACCAGCAACATATGGTTGTGCTAATAGGTAAAGTGTGAAGGAGCGCATAGATTATCTGAAATTGGATGCCTGGGGAAAGCCAACTAGGAGACATGCTGGACTAAAAGAGCTGGAGGTTTAGGGTTCTCTTAGCGGTCTTTGCACTGAACTGTGCACTCACAGTAAAAAAGATACTTACTCTGGCTTCGCTTCAGTACCTCAAAGGGGAAACGAGATACAGTGCACGATAATGTATACAGCCTTCCTGTTAGTCTGAGGGTTAATGAAAGTTGGGGATGAGACACTTAACTCCCTGCTTTCTATTCAATTCTGGAGAGAGCAGCCTCTTAAAACGAGCCTTTTTCTTTGAGTTCACAGTCCATTTCTGCAGTGACAAATTTTGCCAAGCTCACCAAAATTTGAGCTAAACCTGAATAATAAGTTGACTATTTATTTTATGAATTGGATGCACATCCTGCCAGGTTTTCCAAGTGGTTATGACAACAGAATCCCTCATCTATAACACCCATCCATAGCCCTTGTCTATAGCTCCCTTGTTTGCTGTGAAGATAATATATTGATTGAGCCTCTTTTGATGGCATTCTTTCCATGCTACTCACATGAGGAAGAATTACTGCTGCTTTTCCCAGGGGACCTTAAACGATTGCATTTTTACCTGTTATTTACTGTATACATTCTAATACCCAAATGGTCAATTCATTTATAATATGTTAACATGCCTTAGAGAATAAAGATTCTGTTCTTCCGTTTGTATGGGGAAGCTTTTTTTCCTTCTTTTGCATGCAAGTTTTACTTTATAACTCATTAATTGATCTTGCATCCATGAATAGTTAACATTAATTATGCACAATTAGCATATGATAATGTATGACACACATTTCAGGAGAATATTAGGCAGCATAATTATACTGAATGTTATTGTGTTCGGCTATGTAGGTCCACAAAATATGATGGATGGTGTGTTCATCTCTATTGAATTCCATTTACCTGGTCTAGAGTAATGATTTTAAAATAAACATAGTTGGAAATAAATGCACATAAGTTAAATACTGTTAAACACTTAGAAATGTTTCCAAACAGTAAGAGCTGGAGGTCAGTTGACCAGTTCTCTTGATTTTGACATTATTTTAGAGGTATATTGTAGGATTTTAGAACTCATCTTTAAAACCCTTCAGAATTCAAAGGCTGTTTTATGTAAAGTGTCTGACAGGCAAAACGATTCCTTTTTAAACATAATTCACCTCTGCTCTGCAGGCTTATTGAGGAGAACAAAAAAGTCTATGCGTTGTAACAAGCAACTATTTTTGCCATATGCCGAATTGGAGGTGCTTAAGAAAATGGGAAATGCTCCCACACTGTAGTGCAAGTCTAAGAGCACCAGATGAAATCAAGCAAGAGAAATGAGGCTAAGGTAAGTGCCCTCATCCGCTAGAATTATTAACAAGAGTTTATAATGAAAGAACATTTGAAAAGACAGGTAGGTACTTTGAGGTACTGAGTTTTCTATTCAAGTAAAATCAGATGAAAGAATAGGCTATGATTGAACTTTGACTTGCTCGTTATGAATTCACTATTTGAAAAGTCTATTAGCCTCACAAAAATGAGACTTCCTTTAAAAAGAACCACAAAGACCACAGTCAAGATAACCTTATATTTTCTGTTGTGAGTGCAGAAAATTACTCTGTTCTGAGTTGTCACACAAACCAATTTTTACATCTGGCCTTGATCCGGCTGTTAGGCTAACTGGAAAGGGCTCATTCTGCTCCCCTGCCCTCTCCTTTCTTCTGTGTCCTCACATTGACTTTGAGGAACCCATTTGAGAGCTCTTGGCTGATTTCTATTTTAAGAACCTAGTTCAGCCATTATAATTAGTCCCAGTTTGTCTGGAATCCTCTCAGGCATTCAAAAGATTCCAAAGATTTTAAACAAGCACTTCTCAGATTTTTCCACTGAAATATCTCTAATGATAGAAGAAAGTCCACTTATCTTTGAAGGCCCAAGGCCCTAACTCAAAATGGGAAATGTCTTTGAGGTTTTTGCTTTGCCATACAGTTCTGCATACACTTTGTATTCCCCTGTATAACACATCTGAAATGTTTTTATTCATCAAAAATCTTAGTATTCTAAATTACTTATCATTGAGTAAAATGGATGGTCCAGGAAGACGCTGTGCCTATGGCTTTGAACATTCTCTGACACGCTGTTAATTGTTCACTGGTTACCAGTACTTCAGTATAGAGGCCTAGTCTATTTCATGGTAAATCTTTTGATAAAATGAGCTAAACTAATTATTAAATGTTTACCATTATAACAACGCTTCAAAACAAATGTCCATCAATAGAAAACTGGTTAAATGAATTAAATTACATCAAGACAGTGGAATGTGATGCAACAGTTTTAAAAGATAATAAAAATCTATTGTATGCACAGATGCCCACAACACACATATTATACACACATACATGGGGAAAACGTCACAGGATAGTTATAGTGTGATCCCACTAATATATTTGTATAAAACATTTGAAAATCTGTATGGAGAGTTGGATCTGGGGAAATTCACTTCCCTCAGCAGTGCATTATCTAATTTTTTTTTGCACCAAGTATGGATTAGTACAAATCTAGAACTAATGTAATCTAACTTTGAAAATAAGAAGAAAAAAAAAGCTTTGCCCACATTGTACCTGTGGCAAACCTAACTAGGTAGAAGCAAACCCCACTTATTTAAGTTTTTGTTGGAGACTTATGTAGTTTTACACTAAAGACAGATTGTTGTGTTCTGCACTAGTCAGTAATTCTCTATGTATACTCTTCATGAATTGTTATATGAACTTATTTTGAATAATTCCATCTGATACTTTGGTACAGTTAGTGGTAGAACATGTAGGACATGTGGAAGAGTATTAAAAGGAAAGAAATACCCCATATTGCCACAATCTAGAGATAACCTCAGGATTCTCTCTCACTTTGAGCTGAATCTGAGCTCTTCTGCCCAATGGGCCTGGTCTTTTTTCTAAAGATGCACTTCTAAGAATTTATCTGTTCCTCTTCTGGGTGACAGCCTCCAAACCTGGTGACACTTCATAGTCTTCCCCAGATTAAACAGAACTTTACCTTCAAATATTACTCAAAGCACAGTTTCATTGGAGGATTAGAGGTTTGACATTGCCCGTCTTAAATTCTTCCCCCAAAAGATTACAACCTTCTATACAAGGTTTGACTATCACAGAGAACAGATTACAGGAGACTTCACGCAGAATGGGAAATTTTTGGAAGCCATAAATTTTCTTATAAAGATTCATATACATTTTATATGTCTGTATAACATATGTGTATGTTGTTAAAATTATTTTAAATTTATCTGTCAAGTAAAATGGATGGTTCAGAAAGCTACTCTATGCCAACAACTTTGGATGTTTGCTAACATACTGCCACGGCACCACACTAAATGGTGTGTTTCCAGAAGCAGTTGCCACAAAATTGTTGCTATGTTGGCATTAACACAAAGTTCTCCAAGTACAAATGTCATTTTCTTAATCATCCAGTCCTCTGATGAACATTTATTCTCTACTCTATACAAAGTGCTGAAATACCATGAGAATCCGACAATCTCAGCTTCTGTCTTCACAGAATTTACTGTCAAGACAAGGAAACAGGCAATTACAAGGCAGTGTGTGTGACAGTACGATGGGCTGCAGGATCTAACAGGGCACCACCTAACAGGTGCTGGGAGCGGGGCAGAGAAAGCTTCCTGGAGGAAGTGGTAAGTAAGTTCAGATTGGAAGGACCAGTGAGAGTCAGCTAGGTCATGGGGGAGGGCAGGGAAGGGCGGTGCAAGTGTGTTCCAGGCACAGAACAGCCTGAGCACAATCCAGGGGCAAAAGAAACCCTGGCATACTGAAGGAGTGAAAAAGGGCTGGCATGACTGAAAGTAGAGTTTTGGCCGAGAGGTGGTAAGTTTTGCAGTTTGAGAAGATAACTGGGGCCAGATCGTGAAGGACCTTGAAAAACTTGGTAAGAAGTCTAGACTTTGTTCTAAAGGTCAGAAGAATTCCCTAAGCAGTTTTAAGCCAGAGAGCAGATTAGAAGTGGTCCACCAGTCTGGGGGCAAGAAGACCAGCCTTTGGCATTGATTTATTACGATTTTCTGACCTTCAATTTCTCATCTTTGGAGTGAGGATAATACTACATATCTCAAGGGTTGTATAAGATTTAAATGGAATATTAGAGAAAAAGGACCTAGATGAAAGTCTGGCTTGTATAAGAAGCCCAGTAATAGCTCCTGACCTCTCACAAGTCTGTGATGTTGTACTTTTATTGGTATCTGATTTATTTTATAACATGTTGCTAACTGAGCTGATATTAAATTACTGAATGATTCTTTAACTGGAGCAAGGCCCATATGGCCATTCGATGAATGGCTTTGCCTATTAGGAAAAGGGCAATCAGTGTTCTTGTACAAGTTGTTCGAATTGTGAACCACATGCAGACTTCCATGACCATGGGAAGCAATTTGGGTGTTTTTTCCTCAGTGTTTGTCCTCTTAATTAATCAAATGTGTTACTTCCTCAAATTTAATATTTTCTTTACAGTG
This sequence comes from Carollia perspicillata, assembly GCA_004027735.1. Classification (NCBI taxonomy): domain Eukaryota; kingdom Metazoa; phylum Chordata; class Mammalia; order Chiroptera; family Phyllostomidae; genus Carollia; species Carollia perspicillata. The sequence goes on from PVKM010029009.1 coordinate 12,850, forward strand.
CACACATCATGTCTTTAAGACTGCTCAGTTGTTACTGGTACATCAAACTATATCCATGGCAAAATGAAGAAGAAGGGAGGAGGGGGAGGAAGGGAGGATGAGAGAACAGTGGCAGAGGGTGGGCAACCACAGCTGAAGCATGACCTTTCGGTCTGCACAATGTTAAGATAAAATTTTCCTTTAGACTATGGAAAATCAACAATTATGCCAACCAACAATTAAAAGTAACATAAAGCACTAACCTATTGACAATTGAAAGCTTATCAGCAATATGCATGTTTTAAACATACATTTTAAATGAAATTATCTTTGGGAATGTGATTTTCCCCTGAGCAGTATAAGTGGACTTATATTTTTCTTCATTACTTTACTAAGTAAGTTTGCTTAGCAAAATTACACTATAGCAACTCCATTATTTTTTAATATTACTTAAAAAATAATTTGTCTAGGGAATACAGTCTGGAATCCAATGGTCAAGTACTCTAACCAGCCAGGGATTCTTCCAAGGGACCCTTGGGCCAACAGGTAAGTCTGAAGTCATATCAAGATAGAAGGAGCAGAATGAATTCTGTCCAGTTCTGGTGGGAAAGTGGTGAAAACAACATGGGAACAAAATTCTGGGATCTTTCTTTCCCAGGAATAGGCAAATTATTTAACAGAGGTATAGAGATTTAGCAAAACCCCCCTGCCCCTTAAAACAGAGATTGATATACAGAGAAGACCATTATATTCTGTGTAGCTATAAGGTTAGTGATTGTGATTCAAGAGTTGACATTTATTTTTCACATTCCATGAGCAAAATTAGTACCATATGGCAACTAACCATTGGGAAGTTAAAAATCACATGACAAAAATTTCTACTTTTAAAACATAAAGTGGATCAAAATTCTTTGAGCTTCTCTTTGTTTTTATTATACCCCACCTTCCTTTTTCCTTTTCTTTTTGTTGGAAAGTAACCATATAGTAACAAACACCTAGAAGACACTTAATAATAAATTGACGATGATAAGTATTCCATTTACATGTAAGATGAAAGCTTGGGTTTACTAATGAAAGAAGAAGGCCTTCATTAAAAATACTTCTTTATAAGGGATCACCCACATTTTTTCTCATTTCTCCAAAACTTTAGCTAAGGAAACCCAAGCATCCTCTATCTTTAGTTTTTTTTTTACTGTATTTTCTTCATCAAAGTTCTATGGAAAGGTGCCCCAAATATCCTTTCACTTAGTCCACAAATTACACTGTTAGAGCTTTATTCCTTCAGCTGAAGGCTACAAATAAATATTCTCATAGAAAGAGAACCAGTTAGTCTTTTGCATCATACTAAGACTCAAGGATCCCAAATAGAAAAGAAAATGGAATGCCCCAAGTTATTAGGCACAACACTGCAGAAGGAGAAAGATGTGAGTAAAAAAGAGGCAGGAAGGGGAGGCTGCAGCTGGTGACAAAGATACGCTGCTGCCCAGGGATTTGGCTGAGCTCCAGTGCAAAAGCTTCCAGGTAGGTGGTTCCTCTTGTCTCCATGGTGTGGACATTTGTAGGCAACATTGCTTGGGGCTCTGCATCTGAGTCCTGGGTCAGAGACTTCTAGGTAGTAACCAGTAAAAAGCTTTGTCTGGCTGACCCAAAACAGACCCAGGGCATGGTCACAGGCATTCTAGAAAAGTCACACTGCATTCCCTTCCTTGAATAACATTACAAACCCACTTCCCAATGATACCCAACACTTGAGGAGCACAGCAGCATGTGCTACATTAAGCTTCTCTCAGTTAATTTTCATAATAATCTATTATAATTATCATCATGTTACAGATGAGGACACTGGGGCTGAGAGTTAACTAGTTGACCCTAAATTTCAAGTAATTGTATTTATTTGTTGGTATTAATAAGCCACAGACTGGGTGGCTTACACAATTGAAGTTTATTTCCTTCCAGTTCTAGAAGGCAGCAGTCTAAGATCAAGGGGTTGAAGGGTTGGTTTCTTCCGAGACCCCTCTCCTTGGCTTGTAGGTGGTCTATACATGCATTCTCTCTGTGTCTATGCCCTAATCTCTTCTTATAAAGTCATCTCAGGATGGGATTAGGGTCTACCCCCAACTTCACTCCACCTTAATTACTTTTTAAAGACACAATCTTCAAATACAGTCATGTTATGAAATACTGGAGTTTAGGACTTCAACACATTTTAGGGGGCACAATTAGCTCATAACAACAACTGTTTTTCATTTTTAAGTATCTACATATGGAATTACCATAGATAATGTGACTTAGTTATTTGCAACAGTAAAATATTATTATGAACCAATGAAACAGAAATCACTCCAGGTACCTCAAACTAAGAAATTTGTCGTGCAAGGAAATGGTTACATGGGTGACGGGAGAGCTTCGAAGTCCAGCAGAGACACCTAGAGACAAACAAGCCCAGGAAGATGTTCGTTCTCCTGGAGTTGGTGGGACAAGGGAAGGAGGTGGTATCTATCGTGCAGCAGCTCGTGAACTGTGTGGGTCTGCTGAGGGGGAGCTGGGGCTGCAGAAGGCCAGTCTGTTTGGCAAGTGGTGGTGCCATGGAAGCGGTAGGTGCTAAGAAGATGTTGCCAGAAACAGAGAGGAGAAGAAACATCTCGACTTCTCCCCACTGCTGGTACCTGCCCTTAGTTGGCCCTGCCTGCAAGCTGGCAGGCACGAGAACCTCAGTGCATAGTTCCCTTAATTTCTTATGGTATAGAGCAGAGCAGGTGAAGTGCGAGGGATGACTCTGAGAGCAAACAGCCAAAGACTTGTACAACTATATAGTTTATTTCACAATTTGGACATCTTTCTCAGCTTGTGGTTTTGTGGGCCTTATAATGCCATCAGTTAAATTCCTTTAAAAATGGTAAAGTAGAAATACCTGAGTCATTTAGACCCTGTTTAAAGCCAGGATGCTAGTGCTTGCTTATGCAGACTAGAAAAGCCCCCACTTTGTCCTGATGGACTGTTTGCTTCCTGGTTCTATCTAAAGTGGACTCAGACCATAAGATTGTTCTCTAAACGAGTAAATGCTTGCAAAGAGTTTTGAGATGACTTACCTGACAATTGTTTGGTTCACTTACGGCCAGTCTTTTGCACATTTTCTCCTCTCACTGGCAGTTCTTTGAGAGAGGAACACATCTTTGCAGAAATCTATGGCTCTCAGCGTTGTCAGGATTGATCATAACATATACGTGGAGCCCTTGTGGGGAGGGGACCGGGAGGAGGGGCCTTACATGTTTCATGTGGCTAGAATTCTCTGCAGTGATGAACTGGAGAGGTGTGGGGTGTCAAGCTTGTTATGAGAATCATTCACAGCCACTCGTTTTCAATGCAGAGACTTTTTCAAGACCTGGGCTGATTTTGCCTGCTTAATCTGTTCTTATTTTCTGTAGTCAGACCCCACTGCATGCTTAATGACACAAGTTCGGGGAACCTTGGGGATTGTGCTAGTAAACACCAGAGACGCTAACCATGTCAAAGCAGAAAGAAACGACATACTTACGGTACCGTGAGACGCTCAGGTCCTAAGCCCCTGAAGTGACTGAGATGCGAGAGACTTGATGCGGACACACTAATCACATGACAGACCGAATTTCTCTGAAGGTAGCAGCCGCCAATTCTCTCTCCTAAAAACACAAATCAATGGAGAACTAATTCTGAGTAATTAAGTAAGACCTCCCAGGAGTGGGGGCTAGCAAACAGCCCCGTGCAGCCAGGCCCACGAAGGCCCAGGCCGGCCCCCCTAGTGTAAAAGGACTGTATGTCACGGGGATGGCTGATAAGACCACTGCAAATGGAGGTACCACCTTTAGTAAATATAGTTCAGCTGAGGGGACACTGCCCTATCTGCCAAGCAACACTACACTCGTGGGAACAATGTTTGTGACCCAGAAAACGGTAATTTAAAACAGGTGACCCGGTTTTCACCAGTGTAACTCCTTGCTTCTTGGTGGGCTTCGGCTGGTCAGGTGTTCAGTTTATATTGCGAAATTCATAAACAGAAACCTCATTTCAAATGGAGTCAGGATGCCCTGGCCCATGTGTCTAACCTGGAGTGTCATCCTGTAACCAAAAGGTCACTGGTTGATTGCTGGTCAGGTTGTGGGTTGGATCCCCAGTCTGGGGTGTTGGGGAGGCAACTGATTGATGTTTCTCCCTCACATTAATGTTTCTCTTTCTTTTTTCTCTCTCTTTTCCCCATTCTCCAACTTTCTGTCTCAAATGAAAATAAAATAAATCTTAAAAAAAATAAATAAAATGCAGTCAGGAGACTAGAAGAGAACAGAACTTGCATGTGCATGTCACTCAACACACCATTGAGCCTAATAGGAAGAGGCAGCCCTTGCATCTCTGACAGGAAAAGACAGTACATTACCCCCTCAGCAGAAGGAAGAAAAGGTTCCTCCTTTCCCAGTAACAACTCCACCAAAGGGAGGCTGTCATAGCTCAGCCAAGGAAAAGTCACTATACTTTGAAATTTCAGTTTCCACCAATGGACTTTTTGTCTACAAAAGCCCTGCCCAAACCCTTAAGAGAGAGTTTTTCTCCCTCCTTTCTCTGAACTTAGACTGTGTGTCCCGAGTTACAGTTCTTTGTTGTTCTGGAATAAACCCATTTTGCTGGAGAAATATCTGGCCATCAGTTTGTTCAAGGTCAACATTATCTAGCTGCTTTCCCTGCTAACTCTTGCGACCATCGGTGACTGTAAGCCCATCCTGGCAGGGGCTGTACCTACACTTGCAGTTGTTTCTTCCCCAGTACCCAGCACCGTGTCTAGCACATGGAGGGCAAATTCATCTCCAGGATGCTCTTTGAGTTTGCACATAGAATGTTTCAAGTATTATATTTTGCCATCATATTTACTGAATAATTTTTACTTTCTTAGAAAATTAAATCATCATGTGAATGATTAGCTTCCCTGCGTCTATTCTAAAATCCTGCCCCTGATTTTTTGGAGGAGAGAATGTTTAATTATAAATGGGAGTTTGGGTAAGAGGCTTCAAGTGTGGAGTGTTTCAGAGCCTTGAGGAGGGCATACCATGTTAATCTTTATTAAGACAGCTTCAAGAGATTGGTATTTAAAATGGTTTTCAAACATAGCTGTTCCTTGGAGTCATCTGGG
>PVKM010029010.1:0-17983 GCA_004027735.1 Carollia perspicillata
CTGTGACCGTTTCTCTTTACTCTCTTGATGTTTCTGTGCCTCCAAGTAGGGCTGATCGATCACTTACTCTATGTCAGGTGCTGGCCTGGACACAGGGAGACAAGGACGAATAGGACTTGGTTCCTAAACTTGGTGTCTCGCCTTCCAGCAAGGGTGGCATTACAGTGTAGTGTGAGCTAATAATATGGATATGTGGGAACTTCTCTGGGAAGTATTCCTAAAGGAAGCATGCAAGCTGAGCCCCTAAAGTGTCACAGTTTGCCTGCAAAGAAATAGAGGGCAGGACAGTGGAGGCGGGGAGGTAAAGATGCCTTGGTAGAGAGAGGTACCAGTGGAAGCAAAGCTCAGAGGTAACTTACACGTTGGCATCAGTCTGAGTCTCTCTCTGGGGCTTCTTGATGACCTGACTTACTTGTGCTCCTGGGTGATAAAATCCTTCTCCCACTGTTGTATCTTCTGCATTTATAATCTGTGGCATGTGACCCTTTTCGGGGGCATTACATTTTTAATCAGGTGGAATATTCCTAGATCACCCCCCAAAAAAATTTAGCAGTATTCTTTGTTTTGCTATTAGTAAACTGATCTTAAGGCAATTTTATATTTATATAAATTTTTATTTATATTAAAAATGTGATACTATATATTCAGTGCATTAATACAAAAATACCACTCTCCTCTTACTCTGTTCATTCTTATGAAAACAAAAACTGAGCCAGGCTTCGGCTCACCTGAATTAATTAAGCATGGTAGACTGGGCTTTGAGAATTAAACTTTTCTCTCTTTTCCATTACATACGGTAATAGTTACACAGATAATAATAATATGTGTAGCCTGGTATTGTACAGGCCACAGGACACTTTTCCTTACAATCTCCCATAACCCTGTGAGCCACAGAATTCCTGTCGTCCTCTTCTGCTGATGGAGAAACTAAGCTCTGAAGAAGCGACGTGCACAGCCTCGAGGTCACACAGAGCCGTTGAGTGGTGGAGCCAGAACTGGAATCTATGTGTTCTGATTCAAAACTCAGGACCTCTGGTTTTCAGGAAGGCATAGCACAGTTGATTTGAAATTCTAGATTTTGCAACTTCTAATGATAACTATATTTTGCTAATTCATCTTGTTAAAAAAAGAGAGAAAAGGCAGTTATTCTCCATAATAGGCCCACAGTTATCTGTGGATAGACCTAAATCATAGTCCTGCATTTCCAACAACAGCTTTGAAGATATTTTTTTTAAGTTGTCAGTTTAAAAGATGTATAGATTATAAACTCCAATGAGCATTTTACATTTAAGTAACTTGGGTGGATAGAATGGAAGGAATGGAATTTTGTCACCCGTGGACTCCAAACATGTTTAATGGAGAGAACATAACACCAACAGCAGACTTGGGTGTTCTCGTCCATCTCTTTCAACTTGCGGACGCCTTGGCAGGCGGTTCCTCTCTACCGGGCCTAGTCTTTCTCACCTAAAGAATAAAGGGGTTGAGCTTCCTCTACTCTAAGGTCCATACCTTATCTTTAAATCTGTGCTTCTTAACTCTACCATTCATGTTTCATTCTGTTCATTGCTTTTTAAAAAAATCATCACCTTCAAGGTGTTTTTTTTTCTTTGCACAGCATCATCAAAAAGTTTTTAAGATTCTCTAAGATACTATTTGCAGACAGTATGTTTTATGTTGGTGGTTTTGTTTATAGAAAAGAAGCAGAGGCTCATGGAGCACATGGCAGGTAAATCACAGCTCGGTATGGGTCCAGTCTGCCGTGGACTGATGTGAAATGATACGACAGGTGCGTGTGTGTAGCGCTTTAGAGTGTGTCATGTGCTGTCACACGAAAAGCTCATACACTGATTTTCACAGTTTCTCCTCAGAAGTAGATTTCATAAGAATTGTCAGCTTTGATTTAGTCATCCTTCTTAGGAGCTCTCCCAGAGGAAACAATTCTAACTTCCTGAGAATAGGTAAGACACCTTTAGCATGACTGAAAATATCTGTTACCTAGGGGTAGGTTAAATAAACAGAGGGACACCCATCACCACTACAATTTTTAGGAAGATTAAATAATAGCATAGAAATACATCTGGTATTAGTGGGGAAAGAAAGTTATGATTAGTTTTGTGGGAGTTTGGGTAATCTTTCTACTTATTTTTTTATTTCTGATTTTTTATTGAGTATATATTGCTGTTAAAATAAAATATGTATGTATATACGGATTTTTTCAGGTAAATATGAGGTTTATTGAGGTTTCTTGACATTCTCAAAATGGCACAAATGCTTCATCATTAACCCGGGGCTAGAAACCAGTCCTATCAGTCAGTGTTTGTCCTCCACCATCAAATTGTGTAGTATGCCGGCAGACACCAAGATCCCAACTTTAAAGAGCCTACCTAGCTACACTTTTTCCTTAGTAGTGTGTAGTTCTCCTTTGATATTCACTACTTCTTAATAAAGTTAACAGAATCAAAGTTCCTCCCGCACGGCAACCATGGGAGGGGGTTAGGACAGTGTCACGTGGTTAGGAGCACCGGCACAGACGGACTTGGCTCAGCGCCTGGTTCAGCGCGGCCCCGTGCTGGCCATGGCACTGCACGGGAAATGTCTGGGCCCGAGTGGTCTTACTTATGTGATCGGGCTCACGGAGCTCTATCCGACAGCACACTGTTCTTGTAGGCTTTGCTAGACTACCCGAAACGTTTCTGTTTTTGTCCTCCTTGTGTTCCCGTTTATAGATAATAGTTGTATCTTATTGTTTCCAGACTGGCTTGCAGCTTAGTGAGCTAGAAAGAGCCCAAGATCGTGTTCTAGCTTCAGTTGCCGTGGTTTGGTCTCTAGCTCAATGTGCCTCTTACTCACTGTGACATTAGGCAGGTCTCTTCATCCTTCCAAGCCCTGGATCCTTCTTCTTTTAAAAAAATTATTTTATTGTTGTTCAAGTACAGTTGTCTGCATTTACCCCTCGTTACTCCCCCTCCTCCCCAGCCATCCCCACTCCCTCCCCTGATTCCAACCCCCCTTGGTTTTGTCCGTGTGTCCTTTATTGGTGTTCCCTAGATCCTTCTTCTAAAGGAAGGAAGTTAAATAGCAGAGTGAGAGCTCTGGGTCAGGCGGGGGGTGGGTGTTGGGGGAGAGAGGGATAGAGCAAAGAAGAAAAAGGACGCATGGGCACAGACAACAGTGTGGTGATTTGCGGGGGTTGGAGGCGAAGGTGGAAGAGGGTGTAAGGGGATCAACGGCAATGGAAAATATACAATAAAAAACAAGTTATTATTTACAAAGTAAAGTAAAGAACCTTTTCTTCTAGCAGTAATCTATGGTTCTTTCTCATCTTGTTTGAGCACATACATGACTTTAAAAAATGACAAATCACAGTAGAGGTGATAGAAATGTAAATTGATAAAATCATTTTAGTAAAGTTTGGCATTACCCAGTGAACTTGAAGATATGCATATGAAAATGTTTATGGCCGTGCTATTCATAATAGCCAGACTGGAAAACAGCTTAAAATCTGTCGGCAATATGTTTATCATTAATCACGAAATGTAATCCATGATTATGTAATGGAATATTGGGCAGCCATGAAACCAGAGCTCTGTGCAATAATAAGGACAAGTTTCATAAACATCATGTGGAGTAAAAGGAGCCAAACAAAAGAGGATCTCCACAATGTCATTTCATTTTTGTGTAGTTCGAAAACAGGCAGGATTAAACTTATCTTACGGATGAAACTGTACAGAGAGCAAGGATAGTGCTACCTCTGGGCGAGAGAAGGGGTTACAGTGAGAAAGGGGCTCACGGGGAGCCCCTGTGGTCCCAGGACCACTGGGACTGTGGTCTGAGTGCCGGTCACACGGGGGTTTGCTCTGTAAGGGTAACAGTGCATCTACGCGTTTTCAGCTTCTGCCTATCTGTATGCTGTGTCTTGACATTAAAAATTGTGAAATAACAACATTTAAAAAGTACATGTAACACTATTCCATCGGATTCTTGTAGTTTCTGAGACATAGGTGTCCTTACTAAGGACTTGATGTTTTGCTGTCATCTGTACCAGAGGAAAAAGAATTGGACATTGATTTATCTTAGCTTCACAACTACAAACGTCTGCTCTTACTGATTATCTATATGCAAAACACTTTTTATTCCTTATCCCTAATCGTCACAATAACTCTTTCAGGCTTAGGGTAATTAAATAACTCCTTGGTGGAGAGGGAGTTTTAAATAAATCACCGAAACCAATCTGTATGGAGTGTTTTTTATATTTTTGGGAAACAACTTTTGGGATCATTTCAAGTACATGTTATACAGAAATAAGCTCTGAATAAATGAATAGACTAAGTTTTGGATAGATATATTTTCTTAAAATATGCCTAAAAGAACAAATGATTTCTCAAATGCCTAGTAGTGAGTGTGTTTGTGAATATCTGGGCTTTTACTACTTGTAGGTCAAGCCCTTAGAGTAAGTGTTGAAACTGAACCTGATCAGAAGAGAAAGGAAGAGAAATGATGTCTATATTTTTGATACACCAGTTGTGGTGGTCACTTACCCAAAGTTTGCTGAACTATGACCACTAAACTAACCATGCAAAGGAAATTATTTTGTATAGGCAAGCCCCCCAAAAAAGTTTGTTTTTAGATTTAGTTTGTAACGTCACTTAGGATTCTTCTTAAAGGCTTGTGAACCTTCGCCTTCTTTCAATAAGCCTCCGTAACGATGAGGTCCCCTGAGAGTGAAATCATCTTAGTGGAATGTGCCTGTGCCTTAAAACCTGATAAGCATCACTTCATGGTATCTAGGAGATTAAAAGAGACTTATAACACATAAATGTTACTTTCAGGTTAGTATAGCCAAGGAAGCCTGTGGCCCAGCTATCAAAACAGCTTCGCCTCAGCAAGTTCCAAGCAGTGGGCTTAGCCAAATTGGTTAGTTCTGCTTAAAGATTGACTGCACTGTCTTTCGAGTTGACCTTTAACTTGTGATATAAAATATAATTGTTTCATCTCGAGGCACATTTTATGTGTCCCTTTGCCCCAACACTAATTCATCATTTGCTTTATAGTAATTCCACTCAGACATCACCATCAAGCCCCGTTCAAGGCTTCTAACAGATGTGAGTAGATATATTTCCTAATTGGTGACATTAGTTTATATCTCCTTATTAAGATATCCATTAAATTCATATTTGGGAGAGATAACACGAACACTAATGCACTCTACTTCTTCCATCAGGGCTTTTTTATTTATTTCTGTAAAGGCGTTATTAATATCTGAACTTAAGGGTCCAAGAGAACGCCAAGCTCTTAGCAACGGTGTGAGATCTTTCATTCTGGTAGGACTTGGAAGATGTGAAAAACAAAGACATTCATTATTGTGTTGTCACTTTTATTCTCTTTCTCTCCCTAAAATATGGCCGTTAAAGTATACATGGTATTATTTATTCTAAAGGTTCATTAATACCTTACTTTTATATACTCTCTTTTTCTAAACAAAATATATTATCCTAGTTCCCAGTACTTTATCTTCGTAAGTTATCTTGGATTTCTAATTTTACTCTGAAACTCAGAATATAGACAGAGTTGTGTGTGCCTTTTGGATGCACCAGCCAAAAAGCACTCATTGAACGTAGTACACTGGGCCCTGGGGAGTTCGGGAGTGTAAAAGAAGTTGCCCCATGTGACAAAGAGTTCACAAATGTATAAAATCTAATTATTCTCTTGAATTTCCCACCACATCGCCTTCACCAGAACAGATATTCAGTAAATCTCTCTCAGTTCCATTCCTTATCATATCCTTTTGAGACATTGGGCAGAGCTGCTAATGTGACTTTCTGTTTGAGGAATCCATAAATTACTGCCCACCAGGGCTATGATAGCACCTTGGCAGCACGGCACCCTCCTGTTTTGCTTGGCTTTTTGCTATTATTGCTTTTTCAAAACTGGCAATGTGAAGTTAGTGATATCAGGACGTGGTAGTTTTGCAAATCTGCTAGCACACAGCTTCTGTCAATCTCACTATCAACGCCATTACTCGCTGCCTTTGGACCTCACCGTTGGTGTGTTATCCCAGGTGGAGCAGGAGACAGACGTTTAGGCGGTGGCAGCCTTGTTAATTTGCTCCTTGCATCAGACCTCCTTGCTGTGAGTAAAATGCAATGTCTTAGACGCACTGCAGTGAATTCTGTACTAGCATTCCCTTTCCTCCAAATAACCACATGGTTCAGTATCAGTACCCACTTACTAGCTACTTTAGTTCGGATTCAACAAGAAGCAGACCTCGGGAGGGGATTAGATGTACAAAAGATTTGTTGGAGGAGGAAGCTGAAGGTGCAAAGAGCCTTTAGTCTCTAATGCATATGGGATATTTGTAAAAGGGGAGGAGAAGGGAGGAAGGACTGAATAGGAAGAGGCTTGGAGTGCAACTCAGTCTAAGAAAGGTTGATCCACGTTGATCGGAAGTCCTCAAACCCAAGTTGCCCGTTGGAGGAGTCCCATGTGTCACCCAAATGGGCCTGCCTTCGCACCACTGCTGTGCGCCGTCCCTGGCTGGGAGCAGCCTGCTGGAACGATGGCGGGAACGCAGTGAGGATCCAGAGGTGCGGCAGCTGGAACCATCAGTCAGTTATGCTCCCTGCTGCAGGCAGCCCAGGGGGCGCGTTTCATGGCTTCTATATCTACGCTAGTTGCATGACTTTAAATAAGTTTAGCACCTCTCTGCACCTTAATTCAGAAGGGCAATGCTGACAGCACAGGGTTATTATAAAGATTACATAAAATAGTATGTGTAAAACCCTTGAAACAATAATGATACTTAATAAATATTAGTTCCCTTTATGGCCCTCAGCTTCTACTAGCATGTGATCATATTCTAACTTATTTTCCTTAGAAAAACATCATTCGGGTGTCCGTTGTGTCTGTTCCAGTGCTGCCCAGAGCGTGGTCGCCAGATCAGCAGGCAGTCCGCAGAGCCGCTTGTTGCCCGTCTCAGCGTGACAGGGAGCGCATGCCGGTGTGAATCAGCTGTGTCAGAGAGCACCCTGCTCAGCTGTCATTTTTGTTCTCTTATTGAGGCATTTTCAGGGAAAGAAGGAGTGCATTTATTTGTATTCTGACACACGCTCCTTATTTGTTGCATATTGGTGCTTTTAGTAGTATTTGAGTTTAGTCAATTATAAAGAGCAAAACAATATCCTTTTAAAAATCATATTTTCCCTTCTGCTGTAGATGGGGCTCTTATCATCATGCCCTTCTGCTTCTCTGCCACAGAAGACACCCCCCCAAGCAGGGCACTGGCGGTTCATGTTACTTATGTCAGAGGCACCTTTAGCCTTTGTCAGCCTCAGGGCCTGTGATCAAATGGCAAAGCAAGCAGGTTTGTCATTGTATTTCCAGGTCCTTTTCCCAATATCAGCATGTGTTTACTGTGCTCCTGCTGCCTTCCAGATGCCGCGTGACCACTGGTGCCAGGGGCTGTCACGCTACTCTCAGAGCCTGCAGAGCCTCGAGTCGTAGCACCCCCGCCAAAAAATCCACTCTCCCTCTCAGTCTGCAGGACTCGGTCCCGGTCCCTGCGGAAGCAGGGAGTTGACTGATTAAAAGGAAGGTGGTCTGATTTAAATAAGTGATACAAAGGTGACTTACGTCCTAGTTCTGCATTCGTAATTTAAATTTTGAGCTTAATGAAACCGTATGACATATTTTTGAACTGCGCGCGTCCTAGCCGAATCCACGCACTGGAATCTTTCTTCAGTTCTTCTCACCATGTGTCTAGAAATACTTGTCATCCCACTTCTTTAAAGCTGCTGCCTTTTGCCCTAAAGTGGATGTTGGCTTTTCTCATAGTTTTTCACTTGGTTCGGTAACCCTTTCCCATGGAATAATCTTGGGTGGGAGACACGAATCCAGGGAGCCGGTCAGACCCGTGTCTTGTGCGTTTGAAGGATTTAAAATAGAGGTTATATATTGTTAATAATTGCAGGTATTCTTTCATATTTGAAACTAATTAGATGGAGATTTGGTATATATTTTCGTATTTGGTATATATTTCCTATTCCCAGATCTGGCTGGCTTGTTAACATGATGCAGTAGACTAGGCATATCTAGTTTTGCTTTCATACTTTTAGAAACTAAAGTGCATGTTTCATAAAATTAAAGCATCCCAAGAGTCAGTTAATATAAAGTAATACTTGACCAAGGTCATAAGTGATTTAATATGAAAGATTATATTTTATCGTAACCATAACAGACTTAGCAAAAGCTAGGCAGACCGATTGCTAGTTTAGAAATGATATGAACTTATGTTCCCCCCCAAACAAAACCCACAGGATTGTGTACCCATGGCAGCAGGCCCTACTTCATTGATCCCCAAGGCTGTGGATCTAGCGGCGGCTATTACAACATGCTTTGTCTTTATTATTGCGCTGTTTCGCCAGCCATCCAAAATCTAGCCACTTGTGTTTATAGCGAGAAGCAGCATCCCGGTCCAAGCAGCCCAGCAAGTCATACCTTTTTATTGAGGTAATTTGACTTATTTTGGTTCCTTTCCTAGTGTCTAACATTTTGTGAAACCCTCACATAAATTATTGGCTTGTATAATCCACTGCATCACCCTCACCCGCAGATTTGCTGCCTATGCAGTTCCTTCATTTTCAAGTGTGAGAGATTTATTTTTCCTCAGTGAGTCCTAATGTTTCTGCACGCATGCGCGCATACACACACGTGCGCGCGCTTGCGAATGTGTGCGGGTACACGGGAATGCCAGTGAGAAAGATAGACATGCTCTGGGTTAAGTCCTGCACGGGATTCTGGAGGACTCTTTCAGCTTACAGGCACTGGCTGCTGTTTCTTTATGTTGACCTGATCACGAGTAGTGTGATAGTAGTCTTAAACGTTCATCTGGCTTTGCTTGTTTTTCCTGTGAGTTCTGACTGACTAATCAGGACTTTGCATACTTCATGTACTCTGTGAATACTTGTTGGCTGCATAGTTGACCAGTTGCTATTCCAGAAGTCAGTGTAAACGACTCAGATACTAGCACAAATGTTGTTGTCAGACAAAGCGCCTGATAAGATACATGGTATTATCCCCACTTTACAAATGAGGACTTTGGAAGCTCCGAAAAGTTAACCAGCTTCTGTAAAGTCGTGCAGCTTATGAATGAAGGATCAAGACACTTTACCAAAAGATTTTTGTGTACCTTATTTTATCTGATCCTTAGAACATTCCTTAAGGTACACAGGATAAATTCTTTTCTATTCCCAGTTTAGAACTGAGTAAAGAGGTTTAGCAACTTACCCACGGTCACTACAGTGAGGCTGGTTCAGTCCGGCAAGGGCCGTCCTCTGAATTCTGATATTACTTGGCACTTGTGAAAGTTTACAGGCTGGTAATGGCGTTGGTCACACCATCGTAGTGCCCTTGTGGTTCCCCTTTGCTTGGTGTTTGTTAAGAGGTTCCTCACTGCCTCCAAGGCAGACGCCCTACTCAAACACTTGGCATTGGAGTAAGTGCTCCTATAATGAGCAAAAACGGTGGGTGGGGGGAACCTTGCAAATCTGCTTAAAATCTTTTCAATAGTTCTCTGTAGGCTACCTTCCCACAACCCTGCCCCCTCAAGAAAAAGGAAAACTCGCATGGGAGAGGTTTCACGTGATCTCTCTTCCTCCCTTTTCAGCCTCACCTCCTGCTGCCATTAACCCCAAACCTCTGCCACTGGCCCTGCGTGCCAGCAGAGGGGAGCCGCTTCACTGAGGGGAGGCCCGCCTGCTTTGGCTCCGATACTTCCTTTGCCTGAAATCCCCCCTGCCACCCAACGCTGAGCTCCTGTTTGTTCTCCACCACCCAGCTGGGCCGTCTCCTCTTCTGTGAAGTCTTTCTGTTCTGTCCCCTACTGGGCAAAGTTATCATTCATCTTACGTTCTCCCTGCTGAACATTTTTTAAAACAATCGATCAAATATATCAATATTCTTATACTTCTGTTGTTATTTGTCGTGTGTGTATGTCTCTCTTACGAGACAGATAAGCTCTTTAAGGGCCAGAGATGGAAGCTTACTCATCTCTTCATCCTCACACAGCGCCTAGCACATAAAACGGACTCAGAAAAGGTTTGTATGTGGTAGGTGGAATGAATCAGTCACCTTCCTACTTGGACTAAGGACGAGAATTCAACACCGAAAGGAACAGCCTGCCATTTGAAAAAAGAGGGGGAGTGTGCATTTGTATCGGATGAAATGACTGCCTTCACTTATAAATGTGCTTGGCTTTGCGTGTGTCCAAACAGATAATGCAGGGCTTTGAGAAGTGGGTTGAGATTTTACACAGTAAGTGAGCATTTTGCCCAAAACACACGCCCCTGGTAATAAGTTGTTACGGGATCTCGAGTTCCTGTTTTTCTTCTACTCAACAGGGAGCTGACAAATGTTGTCAAAATGTCACCGGCATTTTCTAATAGTTTCTCTTTCACTGACAACTTTATTTCACTATTTCAGATGCGTTAGGAAACCACTGCCCTCGTGTGTAGTTAAACTAGTGTATTTATAATGGCAGTAAAGGACAGGTTGTTACCAGTTCAACAGAGCGCATGACATGACGCCATTCGAAGACCTGAACAGGGAGGGGAAGGGGTTCTCTCTTTAGATTACCCGGCAGCTCTGGCCTGTTAACACCTTTTTTTGTTTTTAGTTTCATAAAAATTACATATACTATTAAAGATTCAGATAGTTCCTTAAGGCTTATTGTGAAAAATAATATTCTTCTTGTTCTCCAAAGGCAACCACTTTCAACAATTTAAACAGATTCTCTTAATATTTGCCTACAGATTACCAGTTGGGTTTTGTTTTAGACTGTCACTGATTCCCTCCATAGAAGATGAGAATTTAGCTTCCTTTTGCCACCTCTTTACTATATTCACATTACCTTTCTCTTCTCCGATTGAACCGTATAGGTTATTGGGAACCTATACGTAACCTAACAATATAGGTCAGCATTTAAATTACTACATCTTGGGGAGGACAGAGGTCAAGACGGCGGCATAGGCAAACACGGCCCGCCTCCTCACAACCACATCAAAAATACAACTAAATTACAGAACAACCATCAGTCAGAACTGTCAGAAATCAACTTGAATGGAAGAATGACAAGTACGGAATAACAGAAACCCCATCCATCCAGACTGGTAGGAGGGCCAGAGCCATGGAACAGGCTGGTCCCACACCCACGTGTGGTGGATAAAATTTCGGGAGGGAAGTCTTGGCAGTGAGGAGCTCCAGCGCCAGGAACACAAATCCCCGTAACTTCTGGCCGCAAAAACCAGCAGGGACTGAGCTGGTGGAAGAAACTTCTCCCCCAAGCAGTTCCCCTTAAAGAACCCACACATGGACTTACTCAGACTCACTCCCTCTGAGCTACAATACTGGGGTAGCATCTTGAAAGGCACCAGTGACATACAGGGAGGAATTGAAGTGTCTGGCATCAAGGCAAGAGCTGGGGAACAGCTTTCTCCCAGACAGAAAGGTGGGTGGCCATTGTCCCTTTTCTGAGCCCTCCCCACACAGAGCCACAACTCTAGCAGGCAGCTGTCATATCTGAAATTCCATCAACCTGGCTAACACTGTTTGCCCTGCCCTGGAGATCCCCTGAGGCTTCGTCCCACCCAACTTACAGCCTCTTAACAAGGCTTTTCTGTATGAATGGCTGATCTTGGCCCATGCTTCACAATCTCCTAAATTCTATGAAACAAGGAACAGTGGGTCTCAGTTAGCCCCTAGCCCCTGTACCTCTTGCTGTGTGGCCCCAGGCCCAGCACTAGCAGTAGCCAGCCTACATTCACAGCTTAGCTTCGCCTAGGAATCTCCAAACCCAGCACAAGTAGCAGCCATCTCAGATTGCTTTATTGATCATGCAGTGTGGCCCTGGGCAAAACACAGGTGGGGGCTGATATTGACCTGCACCACCTGGGAATCCCCAGGGCCCGTACACCCAGTGGACAGCTACAGACCACATCAGAGCACCATCACCCTGCCCCTGCTTAGCAGATCCTCCATGGAAGTCAGAGGTTCATGGTCAGTGGTCACAGCCAATCCTTGCAGTGACTGGCCTGGGTAAATCCCTCCCATTGATCTGCCAACAGCAACCAACACTCAACTTAAAGAGGAAGCTGTACCCAGCCCACATGAAGGGCATACCTTGAGTACCCAGCTTGGGTGATAGGGGAGGCCGTGCTGGACCCTACAGGACACCTATGTTAAGCCACACTACCAAGACAGGGAGTCGTGGCAGCTCTACCTGATACATAGAAACAAACACAGGAAGGCTCCCAAAATGAGGAGACAAAGAAACATGGCCCAAGTGAAAGAACAGATCAAAACTCTGATAAAAGAACCAAATAAAATGGAGATAAGCAATCCATCAGATGCAGAGTTCAAAACACTGGTTATAAGGATGCTCAAGGAACTTAGTGAGAACCTCAACAGCGTAAAAAAGATCCAGTTAGAAACAAAGAATACAATAATTGAAATAAAGAACAATTACAGGGGAAGAACAGTAGAGTAGATGAAGCCAAGATTCAAATCAATGATTTGGAACATAAGGAAGCTAAAAACAACCAATCAGAACAAGAAGGAAAAAAATCCAAAACAATGAGGATAGTGTATGTAAGCAACCTCTGGGACAACTTCCAAGTGTTTCAACAATCACATCATAGGGGTACCAGAAGGAGAAGAGAAAGAGCAAGAAATTAGAAATCTATTTGAAAAAATAATGAAAGAAAATTTCCCCAATTTGGTGAAGGAAATAGACATGCAAATCCATGAAGCACAGAGAGTCCCAAACAAGATGGATGCAAAGAGGTCCTCTCCTAGACACATCAGGATTAAAATGCCAAAGGTTGAAGATAAAAAGAGAATCTTAAAAGCAGCAAGAGAAAAGCAGAGAGTTACCTACAAGGGAGTTCCCCTAAGACTATCAGCTGATTTCTCCAAAGAAACTTGGCTGGCCAGAAGGAATTGTTAAGACATAGGCAAAGTCATGAAAAGCGGGGACCTACATCCAAGACTGCTCTATCCAGCAAAGCTTTCATTTAGAATGGAAGGGCAGATCAAGTGCTTCCCAGATAAAGTCAAATCAAAGGAGTTTATCATCACCAAACCATTATATGAAATGTTAAAGGGACTTATTTAAGAAAAAGATCAAAACTATAAACAATAAAATGGTGCTCTCTCTCTCTCTCTCTCTCTATACACACACACACACACACACACACACACACACACAATTAATCTAAAAAATAAACTAAGCAAACAAGAACAACAGAGACAGAATCATGGATACAGAGAGCATTTTGATGGTCACCAGATGGGTGGGGAGTGTGGGGGAATGGGTGAAGAGGTGAGGAGTTTAAGAAGTATAAATAGGTAATTACAGAATAGCCTATTTGTATGAGGATGTAAATTACAGTATAGGAAATAGAGTAACCAAGGAACTTATATGTGTGACCCATGGACATGAACAATAGTGTGGAGATTGCCTGAGGGAGTGGGAGGTGCTTGGTAGAGGAGGGCAAAGGGAAAATTATCACAACTGTAATAGCAAATCAATAAAATATAATTTAAAAAAATGTAAAATCCAATTTTCTTTAAAAAAATAAATTACTATCTCTTTGGAAATTCTATTTCTGGATAAGCCATGCAGTTTACTATGATTACTTTTTTCCTACCGAATATTTTTTGTTTCCTTTGGAATTTATGATTCTCTTTTAATTCGGATAGTTTTCAGTGTTTTCATAACTAATGTCACCCCAAACTCTCTACCAGTTATGTCAGTCTGTCAAGATGTTCCGATATGTCAGATATGCAGTCAAGTACATGTCAAGTATTCAGTCTGTTTCATCTTCGGAAGCAGTCTCTCTGGAGCTCTCTGACCTGCTCCAGTCTGCCTGGTTGCCCTCCGTGCTTTCGTCGTAATCCCAGGGACTCTCATCATTTCTCTTATGTCGAAGTCAGTTTCCTGGGTCCCAGGTCTTCCTCTTTCTTAGTTTACTCTCTTGCTGAAGTACATCTTCCTGTAGCTTGTTAAGAGAGGCTATATGGAGGTAAATTTCAGTGACTTTGTAAATCTGAAAATATTACATTTTTCTTCGGCTGGATATGGAATTTTAGGCTGCAAATATAATTTTCCTTAAGAATTTTAACAGCATTGCTCAGTTATGTTTTAGCATCCAATGTGCCTTTGGAGAAACCTAAAAACATTAGATGCCCCCTTTTTTGTCATGTAATTTATTTATTTACTTGTTTTGTTTTCTTTCTGGAAATTTGTAGGAACTCCTCTTGTCCCCGTGTTTTTGAAATTTCAGACTAATGGCCATGTGTATAACGTTAGCTTTATTCACTGTGCTAGGTACCCAGTGGATCCTTTCCATCTGAAAATTAAGGTAATTGGGTTCTGGGAATTCTTTCTGAATTATTTCATTGGTTTTTCTCTTGTCTTTTTTCTGGACTCCCGTTATGTAAATGTTTGATTTCCTGCACTTGTCTTCTGATGTTCTTATTTCTTCCCCCTTTGTCCATCTTTTTCTTTTTGTTCTACCTCCTGGGGGATTCCTCGAACTTCATCTTCTTGCCCTTTTGTTTTTCATTTTCCTTATTCTGCTTTCATATTTTAAATTTCTAATAGCTCTTTTTCTCTAAAAAGCATCTGTTTTATGTATGTAGCATTTTTATCTATCTGAGCATATTAGTAATTTTTAAATTTTTTATTGTTTTTGATATGTGCATTAGAGACTTTTCTTAGAAATTTGCTGATACTTGGTTGCACATTTACTTTTAAGAGGAGAAGACTGGAAAGCATCAGAAGCTCTTCGTGTGTGGACAGCAGCAGCTGTCAACTGCAGGGCTCACTGTAGGGGCCTCTGTCTGGGCCCTTTTCCTTAAGGAACACGTAATGTCATTCCACGTAGCTCTTTTCCTCAGCATCTTTCAGTTACCTGCCTGTATAATATCTGTCTGTATTCTGGAAAGAGAGTGGGGGAAGAGGACTGGAGGTCTCAGCATTAATATGCGTATGTTTGCTGCACCGCCTGTTTTCAGTACATTGCCTCTGCTCTTAATGGTGCCGATGATTACCTCGCACAGAATAAAAGTCTAGGTTATTTGCCAAGGCGTGAGGGGGCTTGTGACCTGGCTCTGTAGAGTTGGGGGAGGCTCTGGAAGTAGAATTGTCTTGCAGATTTTCGACTCATCTGCCTGTTCTTAACCCAACTTCACCGCCACTTTAAGAAGTGCAAGGAGCCCCCGGTTCCTGAGGTTTATGGGGTTGTTGAGAGGCAGCTCCAATTGCCTCTCAACTCCCCTCTTCTTCTCGCTTCCACCTCAGCTTCTCAAGTCTGCCGAGTTCGTGACCACTTATCCAACTGCTCTTCACTTCCAACGTTTTGTTGCTATTACATCTTCTTCAGTTTTGAAACGTTGCCATCTTCTCGTTAGAAACAATGGAAACGTGCAGATAGGAAATCCCATTACTGACACGTTACTGGATTTTCAGGAGGTTGCAAAAGTCCGTGTACATGTTTAATCTGCCACCCAAACTAACAAGTCCCCAAAATAAGTTTTTAAATATAGGAAGGTTTTTAGAAGGTGTGAGAAAACAGTGAACTTTAAAATATTGTCTTTGTTTTAACCAAATTCAGCTTGATTTTATTGCATTTCCAACAGTAGAAGAATGAGGTCCAGAAAGAACTAGTGACTGTCCCAAAGCCAGAGTCAGGCTTTCCTGAATATTTGTCTTTTCCTGCTCAAGAATTGAAGCCCACAGAGTCCCAGAATTTGAAGATCAGAGACATCTCTAATTTCCAACACTTCCTACAGTATTCCTAAGAGATATTCATTGTGCTTCTTCCTGAAACTAATTGATGATACTAAAGTATGAACTAATCTGAAACAGTTCATACTTTCAGGTTGTGAAGGGAGGCAGGCTGGCAGGTTGGGTATGTCTCCCTGCGATGTGCATCCGTGACATCCCTGCCATCAGGAAGGCGAGCAGTGTCGCAGAGCAGCACCGTTTGATATTCATGGGCTTTGAATCAGATACAGCAGAGTTTCTTGGTTCTTTTTTATTAGTTGTATAACCTTTAGAAATTACTTGACCCTCTGAACCTGTATCTTCATTTGTGAAGCAGAAAGAATAATTCTCTGAGAATTTATAAACTTTAAATAAGCTACAACATTAAAGAACCTGGCAAAGGGCCGATCGTTGAGTGATATGGATTCTTCTTCCTGGTTCAGCCAGGGAAAGCTTTTCTGTGTGTAACGTTAGACTCAGCCGGAAGGAAAGGTCATGTTTTACTGGAGGAAGCCAGAAATAGGAAGGACTAGGAGAGACGTCCCAGGCCGAAGGAGAAGCGTGACAGCGGCAGAGCAGCGTCAAAGAATCAAAGCATGAATGAGGCCTGTTTAAGGAGTGTCAGGCATTTCCTGGTGTTTGCCTTGTAGAGCACCTTATCAAAAAAAAAAAAAGTTGGCCTTCTCACGTGTTGCAGCACTGAGTGAGGCACAGACAAAACAAAGGCCCCCCGGGGAGTCGGGGTCCCTTCGCTGCTGAAGCTTTTTGAACAACTTGATCAGATAGAGACCAAAATTGTAATGGGAGGTACTGATAAAACTGAAAAAAAAAATGTATGTTGACTATATAGCTATTCTAGACAAGTCAAAAACATAAGTAAAGAAATACGACCAAGGGAAGGAGATAACTGTCTTCCTATTTGAAAGGCTGTCGGGGGAAAGAAAGAGTAAAAAAACTTAAATATTGCCAATGGATTAAATTAATAAAAATTGGAAAGAGGAAACTTTTAGTTCACAGGAGAAATGGTATGTTTTAACATGTAGAACTGCCCAACAAGGGAATGGAGCGCCTGGAGGCGAATGAGGTCGGGGCCAGCAGAGGTGTACAGGCGAAAGCTGCAGGGTCGTGGCGGACGCTGTAGAGAATGGCTCTGCTCTGTGACAGGCAACGCCGAGCGCCTTTGGAGTTACGCTGTTTTCTGTGTGGCGCTGTGCCTAACCAGGACTCTCGCCGTACCTCAGTGGAAACCTCACACACAGAACATCCTGTTTTACAAACTAGGACCTTAATGAATGTTACAAATACCCCGAGGCCGTCCCTTCCTCGAGTGAACAGAGTCCCGTTGGACACCGCAAGGCAGTCTTCATCTAAAAGAAGCCAAGGACCTTGCGGGCATCCCCGCCCTAGGCAGAGCCTCCAGACAACCTGATGGAAGGCTTGCCGGGCCCTTGCAAGCCCCTAGTAGCTATAGAACTCTCTCCAACTCTTTATTTTAACTGCAGCCTGTGACCTTTTTCGTTGGAGACTAGTTTTCTGACTGTCTACCGAGCAAGAAGACGAAGGTGTAGGGCAGGATGGGTAGTTTGTCCGTTTCCACAGATCATTATTTTTCCCTTTTTGTATAGAACCATCATCCTCCTTTGAGGCCATTTAACTGTTAAACTCTCCATCACACCTAGTCACTGTCGTCTGCCATTGTGGTTACTTTGGACCACTCAGAATTTGGAACTTCGCCTAAGGTTTTCTTGTCTAGGCCCGCACACTCCTGCGGTGGCCCTGCACTGCTCTAGTCTCGTCCCTTGCCTTTTCCAGTGCGCACTGCTCGCTGTTTCCATGACCTCGCTTGCTTCTGGGCTTTTACACACACAGTTTCTTCCGTTCGGAAAACCTTGCCTACTCTTTGACCCCGTGCAGTCAGACTTGCACTGTGTGGCTCAGATAGGCCGTCACTTCCTTTCCTAGTGTCCCTGTCCTCCCTAGGCCTGGGTAGCTGTCCCATTTCTGTGTTCCTGTCATTTCCTATGATGTGATACTCATTATACTTTAATATAATTATGTTTCTCATTTTTAAATATCATTTTCCTTATATTAGGATTACTTTAAATGCAGGAACTGTTTCTTCTCCATTTGGTAACTTCAGCCTGTGACCTGGCACATATAAGG